>JAMKCH010043562.1:0-11809 GCA_023653785.1 Ophioderma brevispina | reverse complement strand
AATAGAGACATGGTACCCAGGGTAATGAAAGGATCAAGTTAACATTCAACATTGATACCAAAAACCTCAACAAGAACCTTAAATGACAAAATCCACAATAAGAAACAATGACGAACCCATGTAGTACTGTGTGGTTCCATGCGTCATTTAGCTCAATTCAATTCAGCAAAGCATTCTGGGAAGGCATTAATCCCTATTGTGATTGGAGTCGGACCACTTACCGTCCATTCCTCCCAGGAGTGGGAACCTGCCTTGATTTTAGGCGTACCGGTAGTCGGTGTTGTAGGCGTAGACATTGTCGGTGCGCCCAACCAAATGATCCTCAGTGCCTGTCCAGTATTATCCTGTATTACAGTTCAGTTCCATAATGGCTACATATAATCTGAAAATATTTTGATCCATGGAGCTCGCTTGTATACATAAAACTCAACTCAACACTAAGTAACTCTAGTCAGGGCATTATAGCATGTGCTATCTTCAACGGCACTAACGCCATCTGCTTAATCTTTAATCTTGAAAGAGATGCCCTCGGAGTAGCAGACAAGGTATCAATATCTCGCCATGTGCAAATGTATCATATGCCTTGGAGAAAGGCAATTTGCTGAACACCTTTGGCACACACAGGGCAGGAGAAGGTCAAGAGTCGTCCATTCACTACATTTCGACGCACTCTCTCCCGCGACACCGATAGAAGAGATCAACAAACAGAAATCCCTTTCCTCAAGCACCGTTTCTCTTCTTTCTCTGGAGTGAAACAAAAACAGTCTACATTTCTTGGAGCATAACTTCCATGGCTAGTGCACATCTATGTTCAGGTTCTCCTGTGCGCCGCTGCCGCGAGGTATTTTGACGATGCCGAGATGAAGCCAAGTCGTTAAATAATTCACGCTCATATAATCCGGTGGCTGATCCGCGTTTATTACCTGCAGAGTGTCCCTGGTGGTTTACTGTGTTTTAAAATTGAAAGTCCAGGACCAGTGGTGTCAACCTGAAATTAAAAGCAAGAGAATGGGCATGTTAATCAGTATTTTGTGGCAGGCTACTGTAAAAGTGATAATTTTCGCGCGTGCAATTTTTCGCGTTTCAGCGATTTTTAACATTTTTGCTTGTTTTTAAATTCGCTCTTTTCAGCTATCCTACATAGACCTACACACAAAATAAACATTTTCGCGGGTTTTTAATTTCGCGCTAGCTCAGAAGTGCGCGAAAAGTGTGAAAATTAATGTAGCGCGAAAATTTCCACTTTTACAGTATTCCATAGATGGATTGTGGATACATGCATCTGATAATTTGGGCTTAAAAAATGAAAAATCAAAAACTACATCATATTGAAAGTCATCAGTTTCCTATTCCTGTTGTCATATTTAGTGAGGATGAACAAAGTGACTCTTTCATTATTCATTATTTTTAAACTTTCATTATTAGTGCAGCTTAGGTGTGCAATAGCCTTATTATACATGTATGATAATATGATCAGGAGATGTACAGAGAACACAGATTACTACAAAGTCCTACCCCATTAATTTGTTGACAGACAAGCTTGCAATGCAAGTGAGCTCATTTTTTGTGAATTATGATGAAAAGTAGCTAAACGTCAGTGGAATTCATCTTCCAGCAATTTGTTTGTGCTAATATTGGGAATAGGGATATACCGTACAGACCCTAGTATAGTCCCACCCATTTTTACCTTGAAATTAGCTTTTAATTAGGGGTGGGATTATATAATGGGATCTCCATTCTAACATAAAACATACAAGCATAAAAATGTTAGCCTTTTGAGAGCTAAACTTATTCCAGATATTTTAAAGTGTCAAAAGAGGTGTGTGAACAACTAAGACATGTAAATGAACTGAAGCATAGGCCTAATTAATTTTGTAATGAAAAATCAGAGGATACTACCAAAACAGTAATGATTATAACAACAAGTTGCGTAATTTATGGCCTTCCAATGAAGAATTTATGGTGGGATCATAATAGGATTTTCTGCTATTCTTCAGATTCTTTTAAAACTGGAGGTGGGATTATAATCGAGTATGGGACTACACTCGGGTCAGTACGGTAGTAGCACCGTCGCCGATGTTTCTGTAACCTGACCACCAGAGGGTGTATTGAATCCATCCCATAATGCACCAGAGGACAAGAGGAAAGAAGTTGGATCAGCTACCATCACTCTGAAGATGACCATTGCCCAAGATGGTCAAACTGTCAGGTCAATAAAATAATTGGTTTTGACAAGATGAAAATGTCCAATTATATTATTACCAGACCAAATGAATTTGTTCAAGAACATAATGCACCAGTTTGGGAAAATTCCACCTCAATAAGGTTGTGTGAACCCACAAAAATGCTGCACTAATAAAAACCCTGACTTTCTATAATTTCTGCTATGCACGGTTGTGTCCATGATTTGATTCTGTTCAAAGAGTTCTAAGTGTACAGCCTGAAAATTATACCTGTAGGGAACAAATAACCTTTTATTTATGGCCAAATTTCTTTCCCTAAGTGAAAAAAATCCCTAGATTGTTCACTCTAGATGTACTAATAGGCAGTACAATATGAAGATTGTGGTAATTTTTTTATTGTTCGAGTCACTACCTCCTAGTTTTTTTACCAAAACACCTCTCCACTCACTACACTTCGCCAGTCAAAATTTACCCAGTCCTAAAAATGGTCTGATGACAAACATATTTGTAATATAAGCCCCTTTAACTTAGCAAAATCAGATTGATTTCTTTATTTTTTATTATTGTTCACAGGTGAGTGTATGCTTTTGCTTTCCATGTTTATCTTGCTTACTTTTATTGATGCAACTTTACTTTGTAATTACATTTTATTTTTGTACATGCTGCAGGGCCTCCTTGGAAATCATTGCCGAGTCATTAGTCGTGTCCACACGGAGGCTGAAACTCCGGAGTTTCAAAACTCTGGAGTGTCGATTGGGGTTTTTGGCCGTGTGGACGCATTCGGAGGTTTAAACTCCGGAGTTTTATCGAGGGTCTAGCGGGGTTTTATCCCCCTAAAAAACTAGGGGGTGAAACTCAAACTCCAATAACACTCCGGAGTGTTTTGGAGTGTCGTGCCGTGCGGACAGCTTCGGGGGATATTGAGCGGAGGTGACCTCGCAAGCTCATCTTTTTTGACAACTTCCTGTGTTTGAATATAACGCGCGAAAGTGCACGGCTTCCGGTATGATGACTTCCGGTCTACACTCCGATATGAGAAGCGGAGGAGAATGGTCAGGTGGATGATTTCAGAGTTTCGGCCATCGTGTGGACGTAATTTGGAGTGAAGTAAAATAATTGGATTTAATTTTCACCTCTGGAGTTTCAAACCTTTGGAGTTTTGTGACCGTGTGAACATGGCTATTAAGTGGTTACTGTGCCTAAAGAAAGAATAAATAAATATTGACAAGCACTGCACAGATATCCACATGGCCCATAAGTGGGTTTTCTTAATGTCTTTGATTTCTCAGAATAATCAATATGAGCAATTCACTTCAATATTAACCCCCTGGGCACTACCTGCCTATCTATGGGTTGTTTTACAATCAGGGTACCTCGGCTGTCTCATTTGGGGTGAAAAATTAAGTCTTACGGTTATTTTCAATGTTGATGTTTTTACATTGTAGGCAAGTTGAGAAGTATAATTCCAAAATTTTGAGGCGTCATGTCTTCATGAATAATTTTTATGATTGATGAAATGTTACATTTTTCGGAGAGGACAAGATTTTGACAGGACACTTCATTTCTGCATTTGAGGTGAAAAAATAAAGTGCCTTGATTATTTTCAGTATTAATATTTTTGTAATATAGATAATTCAAACAGTATGTTTCCAAAATTTGGAGATGTGAGGTCTTCAGCAACAATTTTTATGGTTAGTCAAACTTCATGTTTTCGGAAAGGACAGATTTTGACGGAACGCTGACTTCTAACATTTTATCATGTCATGCAGGAAAACTTAATGCATAGCCACCAGGTATTTACTACAAATGTGTAGAACATAAACTAGAGTTTTTAAAGAAAATATCACAGATCAATCTGTCAATTTAGTTTAAGCTTTATACTAGCCTAAATTCGGAGAGGACATTTTTTGACAGAATTTACCACTAAATTTTAAATTGACACCACATGTTCACAAATGGTCGTGCATTCTTTTAAGAATTCTGGATATTAATTACCTTGCTTCAAATGTTATTCCTGAACATTAAATGTTTTCCCAAATGTTCTTTATGACAGTGCTGAATCTACTCAAATATTAACCTATATCAAATGAGACAGTGATTTTAAGCAATTTCCACACATATGTTCATATTTCTGTTAGTCATCAAGCATTTCAAATGGTTTCTTTGCAGCTGTAGGTAGTGCTTTTGGTGGTCTTTAAGTTGGCATAGTACCATTTATGAAAAAGTATAGACATTGTTTTTTATGGGTCACATTGTAGTGTTCAGCCAAGAGGTACCCTGATTGTAAAACAACCCCTATCAGCGTTTAAAGGGATTAGCAGCGATTTGCTAATCCGAAACATCGAAGAAATCATCAAAATTCATATTTTTATATTTTTGTTACTGGCGTGGATATGTGAACATAAACCTGCAAGTGGTTGGCTTGAAATCTGTGTATTAAAGACAAGGCTGTACTTTATCCGATTCTGTAATTTCTATATGTGCGTATCAAAATTCCGACTTGAGATCAAAAAGCCTTTCCGGTGAATATCACAGATTTTCAGCCTTATATTGTGCACCATGATCAATACAGTTTGACCTCAAACACAAACATTATTGATCTTTGTTTATTCTGTACTGGTGTAACCACAATCAGCTGTTTAGTGTAGATCTTGAGACGCCATCGCTGTATATTTGCGGGAGACAGTATGACAAACTTCATCGAATACTTCATTTTGTCCACTATTTGGTGGTTTGTTTCTACATAAAACTCAACTCAACACTAAGTAACTCTAGTCAGGGCATTATAGCATGTGCTATCTTTGCACGGTCTAACGCCATCTGCTCAATCTTTAATCTTGAACGAGATCCCTCAGAGTACAAACAAGGTATCATATCCAGCCATGTGCAAATTTCTCATATGCCTTGCAGAAAGCATTTGCTGAAAACCTTTTTGCACACACATAGCAGAGAAGGTTAAGAGTCGTCCATTCACTACATTTCGACGCACTCTCTCCCGCGACACCGTAGAAGAGATCACAAACAGAAATCCCTTCCTCAAAGCATGCTTTCTTCTTTCTCTGAGTGAAACAAAAACAGTCTACATTTCTGGAGCTAAATTCCCATGGCTAGTGCACATCTATGTCAGGTTCCCTTTGCGCCGCTGCTGCGAGTATTTTGACGATTCCGAGATGAGCCCAAGTCGGGTTAAATAATTCACCGCTCATATAATCCGGTGGCTGATCCGTATCTACCGAGTGTCCTGGAGGTTTAACTGTGTTTTAAAATTAAAGCCAGGACATGGTGCAACCTACAATTAAAGCAAGAGATGGGGCATGTTATACAGATTTGTGTCGGCTAACTGTAAAAGTGATAATTTCGCGCGTGTAATTTTTCGCGTTCAGTCGATTTTTTACAACATTTTGCTTGTTTTTAAATTCGCATTTTTTCAGCTACCTACATAGACCTACACACAAAATAACATTTTCGCGGGTTTTTTAATTTCGCGCTAGCTTCGAGTGCGCGAAAAGCGCAAAATTAATGTAGCGCGAAAATTTCCACTTTTACAGTCAATGAACCATAGATGGATTGGTGGATACATCATCTGATATTTGGGCTTAAAAATGAAAATCAAAACTAACATCATATATGCTATGAAAGTCATCATTTTCTTGCTATTTCTGTTTGTCATATTTAGTGAGGATGAACAAAGTGACTCTTTCATTATTCATTTTTTTTTAAAACTTTCATTATTATGCGCTAGTGTGCAATAGCATAAGCATGATAATAGGATAAGTAGATGTACAGAGAACATATAGATTACTAGAAAGGCCTACTCCATTAAAGACACTATCAGTGATTTGAAAAATATGTGAATTTGCAGGAAAGCTTCAAAGTGAAGATAAGTCTGTAGAATTCCATAAGTTACTTTTACAGCTAGAATACCATAAAAGTAAGAACACGGCAGTGTGCCAAGGAAGATTCTCCATTCAATTACGTGTTGTAGTAAGTGTCCGTTCGGACAGTAACACTAAAATCCTCTGATTCTGTCCTTATTAGGTTGCTTCGGTCTTATAAGTTGCAGGGTTGTTAGGAGACCTGTACTTGTTACGTAACAAGCAAAAGTCTGATTTTTATGATTTTTTCGATTTGCCTGATTTAGCAATCACTGATAGTTCTTTAATTTGTTGACAGACACGCTTGCAATGCAAGGAGCGCATATTTTTGCGAATTCTGTTGAAAAGTAGCTAACCAGCTAACATCAGAATTCATCCTTGGGAGTAAAGAGAGTTATGTTGTAGAAAAGGTAAAGAAGAGGTGGAGAATTCGCGAGAGCGTCGGAGAGAGGTGGTGGGAGGTGGGGCGGGTCAAGTAGTGTAGGGTAGAGTAAGCGGGAGGGGGGGGGGGGGAGTAAAATTTGTGGGGAGGGGGGGTATAGTGTGAACCAGCATCGGGGGTAGATTCGATGTGAAAAAGTAGGAGTCGAGTGAGGGATGTGGTGGTGCAGGAGGGGCGGTAAGTACGACGGAGCATGCCGGAGTGTATAAGGTGGAGAAGGAGTGGGTATAGGTGGCGTGAATGGACAAGAATCGTGGGGTGGTGGGGAAGAGTAGGATGAGTAATTTTCGTCGGGTGGGAGAGAGTGAATGTTCGAAGGAGAGGGAATGAAGGAAGAAGAGAGGGGGGGAAGAGGTACGTGGGTGAGGTGCAATGACGAGGGAGGGTAGATCGCGTCGGGACTAGAGGGTGGTATAATAGAGGGGAAGTGTCGGTAAATGAGAAGAAGTAGGTATGGAGGATAAGTATAGGAATCAATTTAGAAGAGGAGGAGGCGGAGAGGGGTGGGGTGGAGGCGGGGGAAGGAGGATTTGGCAAACAGGAGGGTGGGGGGGAAACGGGAGGGAGAGAATCAAGAGGGTAGATGGATGATTGGAGTAAGTCCAGAATTTGTTTGTGCTCATCTTGGTAATAGGGATCTAGCATGGGCATCGGCGGCCCTTTGTGGTAGCGTACATCGCGGCCTAAACATACGCAATACCTCGCGTAGTACGATATGATCTTGGCTTAACTAAATTCCAATTTCGACCTCAATATTAATATAACCCATTCCAACATTGACTCCAACCCCCGTCTAAACCCTTCTTTACGTAACCCATACCTTGCTGGTATCCTCGGCAAGAATTAGTCATAGTTTCCAAAATACATCGTACGTTTTTGACGAAATTTCTGAGCATATAATCAAGAAATTTGTCAAAGGTGACGGGTCGTGATCATTACGTCAGTTGGGGGGGACATGTTTAAACGATCTTGGGCCTCAAACAGGCCCGAGGTCAGACTATCAACTTTACATATGCAAGACTTGACGGTAAAGAAAATGCCAATCGCCATATTGAAAAATGTGGAAAAGTTTTTTGGAAATAAGACAGCATAATGATCGATTTGGTGTCCGCGTGTTTTTTATGGTCTGAGTCATGAAATTTATGTCGAATGTGTTGTGTTTTGTTAAGATCACCGGAATATTAACAGTGTCAATGTGAATGATGAATAAAAACAATGATGATACTGAGACACATGTTTCTTGCCTATTTCTTTGCCCACCGTACGTTCATATGTATGTCATATCATCTCTTCTCCGTCGTCTGTCAATGCATTGTCAGTTCAAATTTAGTTTTTTTGTTTACTTTTAAAAAAAACCACAAAATCCATGCAACTACTTTTTACCGCTGCGCAGCTCGCTTTCACCGGCTCACGTATCTCCCTCACACTTCTCATCGAGCGGCTGCAATCACTGCTGCAATGCACCGTGGAATATAAAAATTGCCACCGCAAATTTTTTGGTATCACGCATTCCTAATTGCCGTTTTGCCCCCTACCAACTCCACGAGCTGTTTGGGATTTCCCGGAGATTCCCAACAAAGCCCCGAGAAGGCGTTTGTAAACGCGTATTTTTTATCAATCCTGCCATCACAAAAGTAGCATCTTGGAATGGATTAAAGGTGGGGGGGGGGGGGTGAACCTTTAATCACTTACTCCACTGTTATTTTTTGAAATATGTAGATTCCGATTAAAAATAATCCATTGCAAAGTTCAAAGTAACAATCTATAGATGTTTTACCGGCCGTCCTGTACATAATAACCTCACGCACCGCAACTCGTCTTACTTGAAATTTATGAAGAACTAATTAATATTCATAAGTAGCCTGATCTTTAACAATCTCATTCACACCAGCAAGGGCAAGCGAATCGATATGCACGTAATAGTGGAGTTTTAGTGGACAAATAGTGAACTATTTTATACCGCAAGATGGATATCAAGATTATTTATATCTAACACAGATGTTCTTTCATCACAATATTTTCCGTTCACATTGTTCCCTTCAATTTCTAAGCTACACTTACGACCCCCACCTTTCCCCTTTTTCTTCGCCCATGCGGTCCGATTTACCCGGTTTTTCCTGGAAATTCCCTTTATGAGGGCACCTGGGTACCGTGGGCTGCGCCTAGATGATGGCATGTTACGGCCATATATGATCGGTCAGCATGTCACACAGAACATGTACAATGTAGTGTATACTGTACAGTGTTAAATCGATTATCTTTGGTACAATGCTCATTATTGCTGTGGGCCCGACATCGTATTCGCAGGTACATTTAATGGCTGATCAATCGTCCTTCCTCAAATGAAAGATGATAGAACATGGGCATAAAAGATTGAAATACCTTACGATTACACTATAATATTTACACACTGTAATAAATGCGAATATATGATAGATTTTACTATTTTCTACCAGAAATCTTGCCAAAAATATTACTCAAATTATCGTCAGCATATCGCCGTACCCTGGCTAATACATCACGATAATGAAAAAACTATCGCAATATTATCTCCAATCGTATATCGCACCCCTTATAGGGATATCCGTCCAGACCCTAGTATGACCCACCCATTTTTCCTTGAAATTAGCTTTTAATTATTGGTGGATTATATAAGGCCAAGGACATTTGATTCTTAGTTTTCCTCCTGTTGGAGCGCGGCATCAGATTTTGCGCTGTGGCAATATTTCATATTTTGTGAAAACAATAGTTTTCTTGACCACGTATATAACACTAATTTTTAGGGCTCAAATATTCACCGTATACCTTCATGTCATTTTAAGCACTTTCCTTGGGAGGGGTGTCGCGGTATACAATTATAATGAATTTTCCCCAGACTTTTGTCCTGATTGTCCTAAGTACTGGTACACAAATACTTGATTTGATTTTTAAGTTTTGAAGACATATCCTGCACATACCCTGTTTTGTTATTTAGGCCTTTTAAATCACTTGTTGATAAACAAATATAAGGTTAGTAGTGTATTCAAGATGCCTTAGATGTAATAATGAAAAGAAGGGTGTAAATGAATTGACAAGTAAATCATGAAATTACATTAATATGATAATGAAATCGGACCTCGCTGCCTTTTAAAAATCTCCAACCGGAAACTAAGAATCACTTCCATTGGCCTAATGGGATCTCCACCTACATAAAACATACAAGCAACAAATGTTAGCCTTTTGAGAGCTCACTTATCCAGATATTTTTAAAGTGTCAAAAGGAGGTGTGTGAACAACAAGACCAAAAGAACTGAAGCTTAGGCCAATTCTTTTGTAATGAAAAATCAGAGGGTACTACCAAAACAGTAATGACTATAACAAAAGTTGCGTAATTTATTGCCTTCTCAACGAAGAATTTATGGTGGGATCATAATAGTTTTTGCTATTCTTCAGATTCTTTAAACTGGAGGTGGGATTATAATCGAGTAATGGACTACACTCGGTCAGTCGGTAGTAAGCACCGTCGCTGATGTTTCTTGTACCTGACCACCAGAGGGTGTATTGAAATCCATCCCATAATGCACCAGAGGACAAAGGGAAGCAGTTGGACACTACATCACTCTGAAGATGACGCATTGCCCAAGATGGTCAAACTGTCATGGTCAGTTAAAATAATGGTTTTGACAAGATGAATGTCCAATTATATTATTACCAGACCAAATGATTTGTTCAAGAAACATAATGCACCATTTGGGAAAATTCACCTCAATAAGGTGTGTGAACCCACGAAAAAAAAAAAAAAAAAAAAAAAAAAACAAAAAAACAAACAAAAAAAAAAAAAAAAATGCTGCACTAAATAAACCCTGACTTTCTATAATTTCGCAGCACGGTTTTGTCCATGATTTGTTCCTGTCAAGAGTTCTAAGTGTACATCCTGAAAATTATACCTGTATGGAGTGTAGGGAAAATTACCTTTTATTTATGGCCAAATTTCTTTCCCTAAGTGAAAAAATCCCTGAGAGTGTTCACTCTAGATGTACTAATAGGCAGTACAATATGAAGATTGTGGTAATTTTTTTATTGTTCGAGTCACTACCCTTTTTTTTTACCAAAACACCTCTCCCCTCACTACACTCGCCAGTCAAATTTACCTCCTAAAAATGGTCTGATGACAAACATATTTGTAATATAAGCCCCTTTAACTTAGCAAAATCAGATTGATTTCTTATTTTTATTATTGTTCGCAAGTGAGGTGAGGCTGTTTTGCTTTCCATGTTATCTTGCTACTTTTATTGATGCAACTTTACTTTGTAATTACTTTTATTGTTGTACATGCTGCAGGGCCTCCTGGAATCATTGCTGAGTTTCCCCATTAAGTGGTTCGGGCCTAAGAAAAGAATAAATAAATATTGACAGCACTGCACAATCCCACATGGCCCATAAGTGGGTTTTTCTAAGGTCTGATTTCTCAGAATAATCATAGAGCAATTCAGCTTCAATATTACCCCCCTTTGCACGACCTGCCTATTATCAGCGTTTAAAGTGATTAGCAGTGAGTTGGGCATCTATCACGTTAAGGATTAGCAGCGATTTGCTAATCCGAAACTCGAAAAAATCATCAAATTCATTTTTTGTTACTGGCGTGGATTTGCGAAACATAACTGGCAAGTGGTTGGCTTGAAAATCTGTGTATTAGACAAGGCTGTACTTTATCCGATTCTGTAATTTTCTATATATGGGGGGATTATTTGCGTAGCAAAATTCCGACTGAGATCCAAAAAGCCTTTCCGGTGAATATCACAGATTTTCAGCCTCTAATATTGTGCACCATGATCATACAGTTTACTCAAACACAAACATTATTGATCTTTTTTATTTGTACTGGTGACCACAATCAGCTGTTTAGTGTAGATCTTGAGACTCCATCGCTGTATAGTTGCGGAGACATTATGACAAACTTCATCGATACTCATTTGTCCACTATTGGTGTTTGTTGCTACATTAAACAGTTATAATTGGTACACACCCCTGATTTATAAGTTAAACAATGCATTTCCACATTTTCGATTTTCTCGCCATATCGCTGCTAAGCACTTTAAGCACTATTTGGATTCATTAATCATATAGATTAAGCTGACATTTTTATCAGATATCGGATCGGGGGGCCCGATTTTGCAAAATTGGCGAAAACTCAGACGCAAAAAATGTCAGAGCCTGCCGATTCTCCGCCGATGTATTTTGAATGAATGAAAGGGAAAAGTATAGTTTGGTATTTTTGCCAAAAGAAACACAGACAAGAGCTGCTCAAAAAGTAAACCTATCCTCTGATT
>JAMKCH010043561.1:0-22385 GCA_023653785.1 Ophioderma brevispina | reverse complement strand
TTCCGTGTCAGATCATCTTTATGATTTCTTACAAGTTTAAAGATACCAACCTGATGGAGATCTAATCATAATGTCCCTGGTGTCCATATTGGCTTTGATTTCCAGTACTACAGAGAAGTATCTCTGATGGCAGTCTTCTTTTTGGGGTCCGGTTATAGAGAGTATGGTTGCCAGCTCTTACTAATAGGACTCTTCTTTATCTCTTCATAGCCTTCATCTAAAATAACAAAGTCTTATATTTTTTCGATTAGCAACTACAAACAGAACATCACATTGGAAAAACTTGCATCTTAGTCATACTTGAATGTTTCTATCTACATAAATTCTCAAATTGAGACAGTGATGAGGACGGAAAAGTGTCCCGCAAATCCACAGTGTCCCCCATCCACCGTGTCCCGCAGATTCCACAGTTGTCCCCCGGCAGATCCACAGTGTCCCCGCAGTTCCACGTGTACCCGCAGGTTCTCCAGATTCCCCGCAGGTTCCACAGTGTCCCGCAGGGTTTCCACAGTGTACCCGCAGTTCCACAGGGTCCCCGCAGGTTCCACAGTGTCCCGCAGGGTCCACAGTGTCCCCGCAGGTTCCAGTGTCCCCCAGGTTCCACAGTGTCCCCGCATGTTCACAGTGTCCCCGCAGGTCCACATGTACCCGCAGTTCCACAGTGTCCCCGCAGGTTTCCATAGTGCACCAACTATGCTATATTTCACACCAGTGGTTTACTTCAAATCTTTATTCTAACATCTTCATGAATCGTTAATCAAAATTATACTTTACCAAACCACCACCATTACATACCTGAAGTGCATATGTCCTTCCCTGCATCTCCAGCAGCACCTTGAGGAATGACTTCATCTTGATGGTGGACTTGACTGATTGGGAGTGTCCAGATTGACCGCCTCAATTGTCCTTTACACATCTTCCCCTTAGTTTCTTTTGGTGCCTATAAAATGTGAAACAATGCTTTCATATAAAAAAGGCAAGCACTCATAAAAAGTTACTTACAAATTAGGTAGAGTACCTAATCTCAGAGCTTCTAAGAAATCAAATTTAATGCAGTGGGTCAAACCAAATCAAAACATTACAAAAATAATGTAACCTCCAGAAATCTTACAGGTTTTATCATCAAGATTTTTTTTTTGTGTGGGTTAAAGCGTTTGGGTAAGAATTTCTTTCAAAAATACTCAGTCTGGTCTATCACTATTACTGCAACCTACCTATTCTCTTGAATAACATCTTGCACCTACCAAAACTCAATGAAATTGGCCATCTTTATATATAATAATATAATAATGCAAGGTTTATTTTAATCTCATCGGGGCCTGTAGGCCAAATTGCTAGAGCCTTTACAACTTAATAATTACTAGACAGAAAACTTTAGAGACTAGAGGCTTTACAAACTTAAGGCTAAGAATTTACAACTTAATAATTACTAGACAGAAACAATGCAACTTGAGGCAGCAGCTTAAACACGCCATATTCAACATACCAACACACACCGGATGGGTTAGTGCAAGCTTTCATGGTTCATTTGCCATTTCAATGAACCCTGTAAAAGTGGCATTCAGGTTTTAATTAATATCTATTATACAAATCAAATCCAAATGGAGTTCGAATAAAATCCAGCAAGGTGGTCCCACTGAGAATTCGATCCAGGACCTTTGCTCCAGGGGTCGCTTGCTATCCGCTAGACCACGCCACTTTCTAAGTAAAGATGCACAGACTTTCTATAATATACTGCCCATATAATATATATGGTACTCCCTCTGAATATCTTCCGAGGAGCCAGGACAAGAGGCAGCCAAGCTTTTTGGTTATGTGGCATGTCAGGAATCTCCTCTGAATCCTGTAGCGTTTGTATCAGGGAATCGTACATGGCAGCTCCAAAGCTGAATTGAAAAACAAACAATTGTATTAATGTGAAACAAGTTTTTTCAAGGTGACCACGGATAACCGAGATTAGACGTGCTGGCCATTCAGACTAGCATGTCAGTTTACGACTATGGAGATCTAAAGGATTTATGTTTCTTTGCAAGATAAGAAAGCAGAAAGGCAAAAGGCAACACATTTTTTTCAGACCAGATGGCACAATGTTTTTCACACATTGCAACTTCAGCTTTTCTGAAACTCACCCCTTAGAGCTGTCCTTTAATCAATATTTAGATGCCTACACCATTGTCATTATTAAGGTGATGACCAAATTTTAGTATACAAGTTTTCATCTTTTTAGAATGGCCTTCACCCCAAAACCAATGTTAAAGGTTTTTGTTTTGCACCAATTTTCACCCATTTTTGATGTGCATAGTCTAAAAACTCCCCATAGAGTAACTGTTGGTAAATTTAGTATTGTCAACCAAATTGGCAGACACATTTTACTATAACTTCTAAACCAAACATACTTTAAGCCCTAAGATTTCCCAGGTACATTGAGCAAAATATTAGCTTCTTCAGATACAAAATTTGGGCCACTTCCGGTAAAAATTGGGTTCTGGGGATAGGCTATTAGCGATCCGGACCATGGCCCTTTAAGCATAAATACATCTCCACATTGGATCTCCAAAGTGGACCCTGTCACTACCAATACCACAATTATTGAGCCATCACTCTACATTTAGGGCTTGGCGCAACTTGCCCAGCACTACCTCTCCTAAATTTGCCAACAATTAACCAGACATGTTGTTTATTATTGTAAGTTCAGGTTGTCTGAAGATGATACCGTCACCGTCATAACCGGGGGTGCTAGATCTTATGCCTTCTTCCTCCTCTTCTTTACCTGAAGATACTACGGTAGAGTTCTCCAGAGCCTGAAGGTCTTTTTTTCACAACCTGTGGAACAAGAAAACATTGATACATACAATCAAATGACAAATCACTAACACTGGAAATAGAATACAAGGCGGATCTCGAATCACTAGTGTTGCCTCTTTTGCGATCCACCTTTCTTTTCACTCTCTGCACAAGTTTGCCTCCTGATGACCTTATGTGACCTTTAACCCTACCATGACACGCAAGTCTCTATGTGTACCTATGACCTGAGTTTTGTGCCAATTGAGTTACGAGGTGTCTATTGCATAAGCAAGTTGAAAAAAAAAAGTTAACGCAAAACTTAACACGCACCCCAAACACATAACCCAACACAGATACAGAATTTTAATTATATGTGCCCCTTGATTCTGCAGTGCCACAAAATTGTACACAGTGTCACCAGGGCTTATGCCACTGGTTGAAGTCCCCATTTCAGAGTACTGGTAGAGGATAGATTCTAGATTTAAGTGGTAATCAACAATCTATCAATCAACCCAACAGTGAGTCCCAAACCTACTTGTCCCTGTTCAAGAGGGTGTTTGAGTCAATCCCCCAATGCACCGTTTGGGAAATGTCACATCAATGGGGCCATGTGATTACATAAAATCCCATTCTTACCACATAAACACCCTGACTTAAATGCTCATTTTATCCTCCAAATCTTTAGTCCTTAAGGAATTTTTTGATTGATTATGAAATGTCTTGTGGTTTCGTAACTTTGTGGACACTTTTTTCCCTAAGTCTGACATGTGTTTAGTACAGTACAGTATAGCCAATTGCAATGCATCATGGGAGTGGATTCAAAACACCCTATGGTCCCTATTCTTACATCAACACTCAGATCCCAAGGCCTATATTTGCCGGCCTCATACTCCACAGGTTCAAGCAATGCGTTCCCAAATCCCCTACTCATGCCACTGTTCTTACCTCAACATCATGATCCCAAGGCCTTATATTTGGCCGGGCATCATTACTCACAGGTTCAAGCAATGGTTCTCAATCCCTACTATGCCATTGTTCTTACCTCAACACTCAGATCCCAAGGCCTATATTTGCCAGCCTCATACTCTACAGTTCAATAATGGTACCAATCCATACTTAGTCATTGTTATTCACCTCAATAATCAGATCCAAGGCCAATATTTACCGGCCTCATACTCCACAGGTTCCAGCAACGGTTCCCAATCCTTTAGTCATTGGTCTTACCTCAACACTCAGCCCAAGGCCTATATTGCCGGCCTCATACCTCCACAGGTTCCAGCAACGGTCCCAACTACTTAGTCCTTGTTCTTACCTCAACACTCAGTCCCAAGGCCTATATTTGCCAGCCTCATACTCACAGGTTCGCAATACGTTCCCAATCCCTACTTGGTATTGTATTACTCACACTCAGATCCAAGGCCATATTTGCCGGCCTCATACTCACAGGTTCAAGCAATGTTCCCAATCCCACTTAGTTCAGTGCTTCTTACATCAACACTCAGATCCCAAGGCCTAATTACAGGGCCTCATATCCACAGGTTCTTCAAGCAATGGTTCCCAATCCCTACTATGCCATTGTAACTTAAACACCCAGATCCACGCCTATATTGCCGGCCTCTACTCCACAGGTTAAAGCAAGGTTCCAATCCCTACTAAGTCATGGTTCTTACCTCAACACTCGGATCCCAAGGCCTATATTTGCCAGCCTCATACTTACAGTTAACGGAATGGTTCCCAATCCCTACTTAGTCATTGTTCTCACCTCAACACTCAGATCCCAAGGCCTAAGTTACCGGGCCAATATACTCCACAGGTTCCAGCAATGGTCCCAATCCCACTTAGTCATTGTTCTTACTCAACCACTCAGCATCCCAAGGCTTATATTTGCAGGCTCATATCCACAGGTTACGCCATGGTTACCAATCACATACTAGTCATTGTCTGACCTCACACTCAGATCCCAAGGCCTATATGTGCCGGCCTCATACTCTACAGGTTCAATGGTTTCCCAATCCTAATTAGTCATTGTTATCACCTAAACACTAGATCCCAGGCCTATATTTAACAAGCATCATACTCCCAAAGGTTCCAAGCAATGGGTCCCAATCCCTTACTATTCCATTGTTCTTACTCAACACCCAGATCCCAAGGCTTATTTGCCGGCCTCATACGCACATGTTCAAGCAATGGCTCCCAATCCCTACTTTGTCATTGTCTTACTCAACATCAGATCCCAAGGCCTATATTTGCGGCCGTAATCTAACAGGTTCAAGTAATGGTCCCCATCCCTACTAGTCATGTTCTCACCTTCAACACCGGATCCCAAGGCCTTATAGTTACCGGCTATACTCCACAGGTTTTTGTTTTTCCAGCAATGGTTCCAATCCCTACTTAGTCATTGTTATTACCTCAACACTCAGATCCCAAGGCCTATATTTGCCAGCCTCATACTCAACACCTCCCCCCCCCCGTTCAAGCAATGTTTTCCCAATTCCTACTTAGTCATTTTTATTACTCAACATCAGATCCCAAGGCTATATTTGCCCCGGCACGCACCGTACTCTACAGGATCAAGCAATGGTTCCCAATCCCTACTTAGTCATTGTTCTCACCTCAAACTCAGATCCCAAGGCCTCTATTTACCAGCCTCCTTACTCAACGGTTCAAGCAATGGTTCCCAACCCCTACTTTGTCATTATTCTTACCTAAACACTCCGATCCAAGGCACTATATTTGCCGCGCCTCATACTCCACAGGTTCAAGCAACGGTTCCCAAGACCCTTGCCTTGTCATTTCTAGCATGACCACCTCCATAGTCAAGTGACTCAACTTTCAACTGTGAAAAAAAAAAAAAACATTATACACAATTCTCAAGATAAGATGATTAACTACATGACACAAAAAAATAACTGAAACAGCATTAGTAACCTAACCAAATGAACTCTTCTTTTATCTTTCCTACCGTTAATAAAAATGTGCCACTGATTCATTCAAACAAATAACGCAACTCTAAATTTCGGAAATGGGTAAAATTTTAATTACAAAACAGAACAACATATTTACATTGGTGGGCACCAGCTCTAATGGATAATTTTTGGGATACTTTCAGACCTTTATGCATGGATATTCCTAATATGTAAACCCAAATCTATTGATAAAAACTTGAATTTTGGCAAAAACAGATTATTTTTGACTAAATTCAGTAATTTTTAGCTAATGGAAATGCAAAAAAAGTTTCACTATAATAAATGGGGCTCATAATGTATCATCGGCTAGAATTTTATAAATGGGCTGGACATGCTGAATAGCAGAAAACCACCAGTGTAGGATTGGTTGTCTAATTATGACTATAGCAGCCCCGATAACACTATTACCGTGATGACCAGTCCTGACAACAGCATTCAACCAGCTTTCCAAGGCTAGTGTTGGCAAGTACGTTCGTTCCATTAAAGCCCTAATTTGATGACGAGCTATCAACTGCTTGTTGCTACTAGCTCCTCTCCATGTGCAGGTTCTGAATCTGTTCCCTATACCAACTCTTCGCAAGCAACTCCTCTGATCTTTTCCCACTGCAAACAATTAAAAAATATGATTTCAGAAAAAAAGTTGTCATCATATGGATACTGGGATCATTTCATTTCTAAAATGTAAACCTTTAGTTGGCTATAGAAATATGTATTAAGTGTGACACAACATTTGCTGGTTCCTTAGGGCCCAGACATTATGTCCCTCTGTGTACCGCACCAATCACAGTTAGGTCACACTTAGGGCTCCTTTATACATGTCTGAATACTTACAGGGGTTCAAAGGTCAATGGACAAATCATTGAATTTTGTAAATCAACTTCTTACACCAGCCTCAGGATCAAACTGTTGACAATGATGTATGGGCCAAAAAAGTTACTTTTGACAATTCGATCCCAGAGGTCAAAGGTCAAGGCCCACCAGAATTTAAAAGGGGAATGCCTTTTAATGCTTAGGTTCAAATGCAACAGCAGCACTAGGACCCTAACTTAATTGATCCGAACCAATTTGACCAGTCTTGGTACTTGACTGATCCTTGAAGCGGTCTTAAAATGTTAAAAAAAATCTGGTTTGCAAAAACTCCACAAGGGTCACGCAAAACAAAGGCATCAGAATTGGTCATGCAAGAAGATGAGTTCACTGGTCAGCTAGTGTGGGAACAACCATATTTATTAAAAGCTTACCTCTCTTAGGAACCACGTTTGCAGTCTGCTAATTTCTGGACTCCACGTACTGTCGCTGGTACTAATGCCTTGGTTCATTCAACCTCAGGCTACACAACAAAAATATGTACAATATATGTGTTATCGGAAGGTAGTTATTACAGTTCACAGATATATAGTGATCAGTTTTAATGGACTTTTCAACTGTTGGCACAAAATGCAGCTCTGTTTTAAACT
Source organism: Ophioderma brevispina (assembly GCA_023653785.1). NCBI lineage: Eukaryota > Metazoa > Echinodermata > Ophiuroidea > Amphilepidida > Ophiodermatidae > Ophioderma > Ophioderma brevispina. Next base: position 15,178 of record JAMKCH010043561.1, on the reverse strand, counting down.
TGCGTATGGTTAATATACTTTCAAATTCTTAGTTTGTTCTTTATTGATAAAGAACATGTCACATCTATTAACATTACCTGTGGTGCGTGAGAGACTGGCTTGCAGCAGACAATATCTTGATGGTTAAGGTGAGATGTTGAGCATGATTTCAGGAATTGAAACACTGATATGTTACCCTGTCCTGTGGGTGCACTCAGATGAAGTCTATGTTGCAAGGAAGCAAGACCCCCCTACACAAAATGTAAACAAAAAAGGTCACAAATGGTGATACATGTGACGTGATATGTTATTTTTACCAACAAATATCTCCACCTTCATGTAGTTAACCACTTGACCACAGAGCGACAATCTCGGTCGAAATGCGCTGGAACATGGCTGCTCTTTTTGCCCCAATTAATTTGCCGTATTTCTCTTAAAGGGATATATAGGAAATCATGTCAACTGGAGTTGGGAGGCTTGAAGCATTCTTAATCCATGCACCCCTCCCTTAGCCACTATCAAGGTTGGGTCCTTGTGGGTGCAAGAACAAATTTTCAGGCTTCCAACATTGACCGGGGAGAGGGATACCTTTTTGAAGTAGGAAAATAAAAGTGTCCAAACACTTTTGGACTGAGGTTGAAGCGCATTGTGAGGTCACCGTATTTAGCTCTACTTCCAGTTCATACGATCAAAGGTCAATTCCGGGGTCCTGACCTGTTAACCGGCCAGTCCACCCAGGGTAATACGGGCCACAACGGGACAAAATAAAAGGGAGGTTCCCGGGTCAATTAATCTTAGCGTGCCTTATTCCCATCAGAATCTCAGAGTATAATATTTACGCCCTCCGTGCCACGCCTAAGTTCTGGCAGGGGTAATTTGCCCTCTGTGGTTAAAGGGGTTAGAATGGTTGCTTATCAGTTTCTACATCCAATGTGCATGATTGCACATTTTTGGGCTTAATAGTAATTGCGGATTTGCTTGCAAAAATGGATACAGCTAATAGAAATGTTACAATATTAAAATTGCCTCTTGACTGGTTGATACTAAGATACAAATAAACATCACAAATTCATCAGAGTAATATTAGTGATGACACGGAATTGTATGTGATGGGAACAAGGATGGAAAAATATGGATTCCGCAATTGCTTAAGTTATGTGATCACTGTCGATGTCTTGTCCTTTATAGTAGATAAAAACCCCTCGGTCACCAGAGGAAAAGTTTGGACAGAGTCAATTAGTTGGGGTGAAGAGGCAGAAAGAGAAAGAATATGTGGCCCGATTCACCCGTTCATGAACGAACTAAGATAATCGTGCAAATTCTTTACAAGAGGGTGCAAAGACTTCTGTGGTCTATTCAACTCACCTGTACATTGAATACTAATGAATAGGAAATATGATAGTAAAATGCTTCAGCGGTGAGGTAAAAAAAAAACTTGACCCTGATTGCTGTCCGTTATTTTGAATTTTTAATAAATATATAATTTTTTAGTTTTTTTCTTTTTTTACTTTTTCATATCTTTAATTTGCTGCAAAGATCATTTCCAATCGGTTAAGTATAAAGGCCGAGCTACAATCTTTCGAATCAAGATCTGCAGTGATTAAATAGCCTGATTTTTCTTCTGAACACGGATTTCCTTCGCCCGTGATTTCAATGTGAATCCGTGGACAGAGCAGAAAACCGACTACTTGATTTAAACGGACTGTAGCTCGGTCAATAATAACCGATGTGAATGGGATGATCTTTGTAGAAATTAAAGATAATGACCAAAGCTTCAGATGATACCACATATGTTAGATCTATATTAATTAACAAGAGCATCAATGATACATAGGACCCACATGTTATGGTGGACCTGGAAATGATCCTGTCGATGCAATGCATGAGCCACCTAAGACAAGTTATTGGGGTTGGCAGACAGTTTCTTAACAAATAAGATTCAAGATGGAATAAAATTGCTTTTGCAAAATAAATATGTAGTGTAGCACAAAGTATTTGAGTTCAACATGACCCCGAGGGTGCCTTCTTCAAATGGTGCAAAAAATTACATTCCTGTCATAATTTTTTTTTGAAATTACATAATGCCTCTTTAAAAATCCAATTATAATCTTAACCATTTTCAGAAAATCATATAATGCCCTTTAATTGGGAATGGCCCTTAAACTGGTAAATTGAGGAATGGATGGTTATTTGGTAGTGGAGGAATAGCCTTTAATACTTAGTAATTGAGGGAATGTCCCTTTCATTGGTAAATGAAGGAATGACACTTTAATTTTAAATAAGAAATTGCATTGCCCTTTCCAAGTGACGAATGGCCCTTTGCAATGGGAGGAATAGCCCTTTAATATTGGTTACTGAGAAATGGCTGGAATGGCCTTAATTGGTAAATGGAGGAATTAATGTGTAATTTTTGGGGGGGAAAAACAAAAATTAAATGGAAAACCATTTTTTTGGGGGCCCTTTAAAAACGGTAAATACTGGAGGAATGGCTTTGAATAGCTCAAGCCGGTCAACCCCGCTTTTCGCTACCCACCGAAGAACTCGAAAACCATAACTCATCAATGAACTCTATCCATATCTCACCACAGAGAACTCTAAAAACAACTCATCATGGTTAACTCATCCATAACTCACCAAAACCAAAAAACCATAACTCATAAATAAACTAATATAAATAAAACAAACAAAAAAACTAACAAAATTCTGATCTGAACAGGTTGATGGAACTCATCCATAACTCCCCCAAATGACTTTAACAACATAACTCATCAATGAACTCCATTCATCTCACTAACAAATAACTCTAACATAGTTGGTAACCCATAGCTTTAGAAAGGGTTGGTTATAAACATTCTGAAAATTGGTAAAAGGTTGGGATAAACGAATTTCATTGGCGTACCAAGGGTAGCTTTTGTAAAGGGTGGGTCCAGAAATTAAACAAGAGTGGGTTTTGATGGTTAAAAAATACAATGGCCCCTCTGTGAATTATGTTTGCCATGTATTCAATACGGGGAAAATCAAAATGTGTTTTGTGTAGACACTCAAGACAAAGCTAATACTTCCAAGACCCACGATATCTAAAAATGATGGATCTGGTTTAGACCCCACTGCACATAGCACATAGTGTCATAGCCCCATAACTAAAAGGGTGGGTTATTGAGTTCAGTATAAAGGGTGTTTTCATTAAAAGGTTTGTTTTGAAAATAAAAAGGGTGGGTTACAAACACCACGGCCAACTATGTCTAAAAATCTTGATGGGCCTCCATTATAACTACCAAAACATATAAAAAAACCTCTAAACCTAACTCTCGATGACTCCATAACTCACCAAAATACTCCATTTCTTAACTCACCAAAAATAACTCTAAAGAACCAAACTCATCAATGAACTCCATTCATACCTCACTACAATAACGCTTAAAACTCATTGACGGGCTCCATTTCTAACTCACCAAAAATAAAAAACTCTAAAACATAACTCCTCGATAACTCCCATAAACTCACCCAAATACTCTAAAAACTCTGAACATACCGTCGTCTGATTACTCCATTCCTAACTCACCAATAACTGCAAAGAACATAACTCATCATGAACTCAATCCAGAACTACCAAAACAGCAAAAACAACCCTGAACACAACTCATCAATGAACTCATAACTGTTTAAATTGCATAATTCCCTTTAATTCATTGATGTGTTTTCCCCTCACATGATGCAAAAGTACATTCCTAAACGCGAGTCACACCTTACAAACATGACACCGGAGAGACGGGCACACAAGCGAACAGACATAGACACACAATACCCGACACATACATACACAGACCCACACACACATCACGCACCACACACACACACGCACCGCACACACACACACAGGAAAGGTTAGTGGATCAGGGTATCCAGACAGTTATTTTAAATTGAGAAAGAAATGATTTTTACTGTGGTAGGAGGATATTTACTGCTTCAGACCAGAATATTAATTTGAGCAGTCACCTAAGTGTCAAATTCGATTGGTGCATGCACTGGGCTTATGGAAAAAAACAAAACTTACATTCTGAGGAAATATAAACAACCATTTTTTCAAAATTAATCTCATGTGCATGAAAGTTCCAAAAAAGAACCCATATCCATTGTAAAACTATGTACTCGCAAATTGCAAATGCTCATCTGACCTGTGTCCTTGCCAAGTTGTGACCTAATCAGTAAACAATCACAATTGCAAGCACACAGATTGAGTACTAATGTTATACATCAAGCCTACATGTAAGACAAGTGATAAGGGGGAAGCTTGCCAGAGGCTTACAGTGAGTGCCCTTTGCTATTCCGAACTCCTTTCATAGCCATTTTCAATGCACACATCCAAAATGAGCTGTATGACACGTCACGAACCAATTCAATCAATCACCATTGTTTGTTTATTTAGACCCTAAACTTTGCTTTCACACTCCTATTGTCACCAAAGAAAACGCTGCATTCGTCCTCTCCTTTCCACGTCATCCAAATACACATGCAAAATTTCAAGACCATACAATATACGATAAACACGCGTTTTTAACAAAACCATTGGCTTCAAAACCCCAGAGTATAGACCCCACGCAATACTTCGTGGGTCTAAAAATTCAAAATGGCTGACACATCAAGGGTCAAGTTTTTTTTTTACTCACCCTTTATATATGCGGCTTACTTTGAGTTCAATTCGTTCATTGAGGCATATAAATTGATTTTCCTCCCTCTCGAATGACGGTTTCAATAGAAAAGAATATTTCAACCCACTGCTGCACATGCCCCTCATTCAATGCCCATACCTTGGGGAAAGTAGTAGAGGTAACACAATGGGTTGAATCTACTATGGTAAGGTTGGTTTAAATCCATTCAGCATCAACAGAGAGACCAGAATTTTATCATAACTTCTTTTACTTTGCACATACATACCAATCTCTTCTCGTAATGATTTCTTTTGTATTGTTTTAGTGTGATGGGTGAAAAGTGTAAACTTGTAAATTTATCCATGAAAATATGGCGCAACCATAGCTTAGCTATTTCACATGACAATGATTCTAATTAATAACTGACTAATTCAACTAATGATTAAATTGTATAAACCTAAACAAATCAGCTAGTAACCATTGAGCAAAAACATGGTAAAAATAAAATAGACAATCAAATGTAGTCAGCATGTAAGTTTAGCAAGGTATAAATGCATAGATGTACAGTTACACCATCAACATTTCAAGATCATTTCTAACACAAAATGCATCATAACAGATATTCTAGTTAATCTAAACTTTAGAAATTCTTATGTCTGGGGTTTACCCATTCACTGTTCTCGTTCCTAGGAGGAGGAAGGGTAAAGGCACATAAGCTAAAGAAGATTGCACGTCTTGGTGGGATTAAAACCCTGATCCCCCGCCGCCAGTCCCATGACCAGGGATGCAAGCCACCGAGTGTGGTCGCTGGCCCAGCCAGTGATTTCATGCCCATATGTGTTGGTGGGGGGTTTTTGGGTACGATGACATCATCGCATCTTTTTTTCCGGACTTTTTTTTAGCCTCACTCAGTGGACTTTTTGGTGATGATACGGTGAAGTGTTTTAACTTCAAGTATGTCTTCAAAACATACTTAATCAAAAAGGCCTAAGGTCCTGTATTTTGGTAATCATTTATGTTTTAAAGTAATTTAAAAAAAATTTTTACTAGTCTAGTATTTGAAGAGTTTAGATGCAAAATTTGCTAAATCCCTTTAAGAATCAAATTGAGATTAGGTGAAAAAAGTTTGTTTCTGTAGGCCGTCCCAAAACCAAAATGCAGTTTTTGTTTTGTGTTTGTAATTATTTCCCTAGAAATGCCTCAAATCACATAAATATCAGTCAATTCAGTTGGAAACCATATCTTACTGTGGAATTCTTAGTTTTACATATTGATTTAGAATCACTTTTTTTGGGGGGGAGGGGGTATTGTTTTAGTGAAATTTTCTATCTCTTTTGGTCTAAAACAAATCAAATTTTCTTAGTTCTCAAATTAAAAAATAAATGCAGTTAAATGGCTCAAATACTTATGGCCTACTGGAATCATTTTTTGGGGGGCCTTACTTTTAAAGTTTAAATTGCACCTGTGAAAATATAACTTTAGAGGTGTTTATTATTTTTATTATTTTGCAAAATAACAAAAAACTAACAAAATTAAAAATGTTAATTTTAATGAGGCATGATGGTGTAGGCTTATGTTAATAAATCTGATCATGGTGACAACATCTTTAAAAATGGTGTGAAAATGACCAACATGACCCCAAAATGAGCTGAAAATAAGTAAAACAATGTGAATTTTTTGGAAAAAAAAAATCTTAATTGAGATTTTAATCTGAAATTTATCATGCCTGCTGTGAAGTTGTAGACAATTTGCAACAATTTCAACAGCTGATAAATGTAATCAACTTTAGGAACTATTTGGAATAAAACAATTCATGATAAATATTCTTAATTAAAAAGGTGTCCTTCCATTAACACACATTTACTTTGATTCATAGGAAATACACCCTCAAACCTTGGATGGCAGCTGTAGGGATCTCTAAAGTAACTGAGTGTCAGGGTAAGTTTAAAGGGTTAATTCAAAAATTTAATTTGAATCTGACGTACCATTTAATGTGAACGGTAATTGCATATATTGCAATAAGCTTGTATACCTACTGTATGATATCTAATAACAATAAACCCATATACTTAGCATTTTAATGGGGAAGAAGTCAGCAAAAAATTTTGCAGATGATGAAAAAAATACAGAATTTCTATAAAGATACCAAAATCAAAGGTTTGATGGGTGAATAGTGGGGTTGAGGCTGAAGATCAGGTAGTGCACCTTTAAATACAATTTTTTACACTCAAGGAAACAATCAATAAGGTAATCCAAACTTTTTTTAAAATTAAGTTAAAGAGTAAAAGAATAAGATAATTACTCATAAGGGAGAACTATGTTGATAGGGTGGTTTTAAACATGCAAAGCAATGCTACAGAACACTATTCAAGTAACACATGCAGAGACTAATGCAGTAAAATAAAGAACAAATTCAAGAACTTCAATCTTTATCAACAAGCAAAACAGAACGCCATCATGTAGCAAGACTAGAACATTCTTATGTAGCACTCACCTGATAAGGCTGTTAGTTCATATCAGAAGAATAAAGAAGAAATCACACATTGTGTTATTATTGAGAGCTCTGTGATCAGTGCATATACACACGATGCTTATTAAAAGAGTGCAAAATGCAAGTAGTTTTTTCACATCATCTTATTGAATCATTCGGTGACAGATGAAGGATGCATCTTTTGGCTGATATAGTTAGTTGACTACATGCTTTAGTACTGAAAGAGTTGCATAATTAAGCTCCTGTCAACCCCACTTGACCCCTAGATGACCTTTGACCCCAATCATGTTGAGGTAGTTTTAAAGCTGCACTCTTTCCAAGATTCTTCGAAATTGGACTGAAAACAGATGAGTTAACATTTTTTTTCACATAAATCCAGACATCTACCTATCCATAACACTACTCATTTCATAGTTCCTTCTAAAATAATTTGGGCTGCGATAATAAGGCCAAAAAAGTGTCTTCCCTCTCAGAAGTGAGAGGGGGATACACTAGCGATCGATACCTACCCTCCGCGACCTTACTTTTGCACAAATGTCTCATTTGGGCCCGACCAGAAACCTCTATACCACATTAAAAATTTAAAAAAAAAAAAAAAAAAAAAAACAATTTGATAAGGCCGACTCACTGCGCATGGGCTGTGAGTTGCCCGAAAAATAGTGCGCGCTATCGGCGGACTATTTTCGCGGTAGCGAAATTTTTAATGTGGTATAGAGGTTTCTGGTCGGGCCCAAATGAGACATTTGTGCAAAAGTAAGGTCGCGGAGGGTAGCTATCGAGAGCGCAGTGTATTCAGAAAAAAATGTGAAAAATTCAAAATATGTTGTTTTTTTTGGGGGGGGGGCGTTTTGTTTGGTGGGGTTATAGAAAAATTGCTATGCGAAATCAGGATTGATTAAAAAAAAATTAGTGCATTTTTTGACCCACTTTTTAATTTTTTCGGCCGCTTTGCGGCCAAATTTTCATAACACTACCCTTGCATAGTTCTTTCAAGATCTTTCAAGTGAGCAAAAACCTAAAACAAATAATACGCTTAAAGACCAATTTTAAACAAAAATGCGAGCGGTCTTCTGAGACAAACTTGCTTTTTTTCTTGGCCTAATAATTCCTCCGATGATGTGTCACGGCTATTATGCAGCTTTTTCAATCTTGTTTTGGAACAGAGTTATCCAACAGATATTTGGAGCACATTTTCTGGCCCAAAATTTAGTTTTTTGGCCAAATTTCTACCTTCTCAGTGGTGTAACCAGACCTTTACAAATGGGGGTGGGCAGAAGGGGTGCCAAGGCATTTTCTGAGGGGCGAATTTGGCTCCTTCTCTATAGACACTGTACAAACGGTCAATTCATTTGGGGGCTGGCAGGGGGGAAAGGGTTCTGAGAATCAGGGGGAGCTTTCCCCACTGGTTACGCCACTGTACTTTCTATTTTAGATACAACATAGGCCTATAATTCAAAATCCTATGTAACATTGTAAGTCCACACTTTACTCATAACACCAGTTTGGCCTTTCTTTAGTTTTGTGTTCAGGATTGGTTCTAATATCCTGTAAGATTATTCAAGTAGCAAGTTTACCTTTGTAGTTCTTCCCTTGCGCTTCACTGGGTTATATGGGCAGGCATCAATCCTCAACCCACTCAGGCCTCCCTTGATAGACATGGTGTCTTCAGCTATCGTCATATCCACTTGACCTGCCAACTGTGAAGAATAAAGACGAGATTTGACCTTTAACCTGTGAGTACTACTGGCCACAGGTCACAATGCAACTTATGTGATTTTTTAGCCAATCAGCAACATGGTAAAAATGTTGGTATGGCTGAAGAGGGCTAGACTTAAATATTTAGAAGCTGCATTTCAATTGGTTATTGAACTTAATATATGATGTAATTAGCCAATCAGAAATGCTGTATGAAAGGATGGTTAATGGGGGGGGGTTCATTAAGGTTAACACAAATATAGTTATTATTTTCAACATTATAATAAAAACTGGCATGAAGCATTGGGCTTTCTGTTGCAATTAAAGTAACAATGTTAGTTTGATGTTGTTGAAAGTTTTATCTTGCTGACTTGCAATTGACCATCCTAAACAATCAATTTCAAATTTTCTGATGTAAAAGAAAAAAGATATTGTAAAAAAAATGTACTTAATTACGGTTGAATATAAATAGAGCATAAAATCATGCAAATAATTTCATTTGCAGGTATAAATAAGGATTCAACTTAAAGAATTTGGTTCTAATTATGACTCTCATGCATACACATTTCTTCTCCAAACAAAACCTCAGATTAAGATACACTTGTGCTCATTCAAAAAATCTGAACTTAAATACATGTGTGGTTAATGTACTATTACATTTTTCTTAAGTGTACTTTGGTATGGGCATGTGTTGAGGAAGGATGACGAGCATATTTTAAGAAGGGCTTTTGAGTTCAAGGTGGGAGGTTTTAGGAGGGGACGTCCAAAGAAGACATGGAAGAAGCAAGTGGAGGAGGAGAGTAGGAGTTGGGTTGACGATGGAGGATGCATTGAATCGGGTGAAGTGGAAGGAGGGAGTTAAGGGTGGTTGCTGCGAGTGTGAGGTGAATCCGGCCACCCCCGTTTACGGGGACAAAACCGGATTTAAAACTTTGGTTTTACCACTTTTACTACTTTGTATTTACCAAATTTACCAGTATATTGTACATTCTCACCTTCAAGAATAACGCATTGGTATCCTCCTTGGTTACATCAGCCACAAGCACTATCTCAGGCTGCTCCAATGTTGCATGTATTCTCATCGTACCCTGTGGGGGTGCTGCTTCTTGCGCCTGACTCTGCTGTGATGCAGTCTGTGTTGGTGCTCTAGTTTTCTCCTGGGCTTGTGCCTGTGCTTTCTTTTCTGCGGCGGCAGCAGCACTTTCGGCCATGCCTTTGGTGAAGATGTCGGCGACCGTCATGAGGAATTCAACACAGATACAGGCTTGGATGTTGTTTACAACAGCATCAACTACGGAACATAAAGTACAGACAGACTCAAAATTGTTTCCTTCAATTTTACCTTTTTTTGTACTATTATGCCACTTGATGTTTAATTAGAGTCAGGACATATCAAAGAAAACTGTTAACTTCTACATGTATTCTAGACAGCCCAATGGTTAAACTTCATCACATGATTTTAAATATTGCAATTTTACAGTTCAATCCACACCATTCCACAGCAATCAATAGTGCTAAAACTAGGTTCTAGTGTGCATCCTAATCTTGTCTTCATTCTTGTCACCATAAATGTTATATGACCGTAGCACTACATAACCTGTGGTGCCCTTGATTGCAATATTATGAATGGGAAAGTGCAAAAATAACAGACTTAAACCAAAATTTGTATTGCTATGACAAGCTGGTGAATTGAATTTTGTATGGCTATGACAGCTGGTGATTGATTTTGTATTAAATTTTAAAAATTTACTGTTTTTTTTTTTTTTTAATTTGAATGTTAACCAATACACTAATAAAAACATTATTATGGTTTGACTTTTAATCATCCAGGCAATCCGTCAATCCCTGGGCAGCCTACCATCATTGTCAGTGATATCAGGCCAGTTTTCGGGACATGGGTGTCCAGAAAAAATTCCTCCACCACAAGCATCAAAAAATCATATTGCCAATAAAGTCAGAATTGGAATGACAGCTACATCCCTCCTGTAAATACATGGTCAATATGCAGAATGTTCATCTATAGAAATTACATCCTGCAATTCTCACAAAAACTACTGTGCTCATTTCCAACTCTGTCCATCATTAAATTAACTAAAATATCACTTATCCAAAAAACACTGAATACCACCCAGAACTACCGATAATGGCCAATATGGTTTGTATAACTGCTACCACTATGCAGACATTTACACATTTCCAGCCTCGTCTTTGATATTCCATTAGAGAAGCCTTACCATTCTTGTCTTGGTTTGCCAACTGCTCAATGACACAGACACCATCTTTCCGTCCTGTCCATCTTCTTTGTCCTTCCACTTGTTTCAAACCAAGCATCACAAGAATTGGGTCACAACATTAATATTGCAATGTTTCTTAAAACAAAACAAAAAATAAAATATCTCTTTGTATTCACACCACTTTGATGTGTACGCAGGTTGTAAAACTTGTCCTTTCTCGGCAGCAAGTTAAAACTGCCTGGCCATATGAAAATTAATCCATTTAAAAGAAAGTTTTCTCTTAAGAAACCACTACCTGTCATTTTTCCAGGCCTGTTTGGTCGGATATCGTCCAACTTAACTGTGCCCAGTATAAGCATGTAATATGGCTTTCATGAGTTATCAGAGTTCATTCCACAGCTGCTTTCAACTCAATATCATAATTCACCCAGAGTGTCCTCAAAGGCCGGTCTACTTACCTGCCAAGGGCGCTGTTAAAAAGACAAGACAAGGGTTAATCATTCTCTATGGTCCTTGAATGATATTCAAATGATATTTAGCATGCATAAAATAGTATTCTTGAAAGTCCTGCTGTGAAGTCGGTCTTAACTTTCCAAATATGAAGGCGACATTGGAATCTTAAACTCCTAAATTAAGTAACTTTGGGCAGTTTTTATGCAGTGATTATATTCCACCTTTACACAGGTTTAGTCAACAAAGAACAATGTTCTCAAATCTTAATGTCCTCGCATTTTAAACCTCACTCGACTTCTGATAGTATGAAAGCAATTGAATGAACGTGTGACCCTACCTTGAATTTTTGTATGTGTAGTGCACAAAGCACACAATGACCACAACGCTGAGAAAATGAAAGACAAATCATTCAAAATAATCCCATACAAATACGGTAATGAATTTAGAATTTCTGCCAACACCCTTCGGCACCCTTATGTGCCGGTTTATTCCGTGATTGTTGCCAAATTCGTAGGTGGTGGCAGAATCTACATTTTCCCTAAAATACAATTAATTTACATGCAATGCCCACTACCATGTCTAACTTAACACCATAAGGGATGCCGTAATACCTTCAAACTCAAAGTTTAGCTTCATATTTTGCCACAGACTCTCCACCAGTCTTCTTCGTCTGTACTGTTGCTGCTGTTAGCTTTCGTGAAACTAAAATAATTGGAACAGATTTCAGATGCCTGACCAACTAATAGTTTCATCTGCAGCAAATATATCCACAATCTGTGGGGAAGATTTTATAGTCAAAACCACATATTTACTCAGTAGTAAGGAATCCCTCTGCCGTCCCAAATACATGCTGCACATAAGTGAGCAATGAGTACTAACAGAAATTGTTGCATTCTCGTCTTTTGCGTCACTAGTCCAAAATATAAGCATGTGAGTCACTCCATAAACTAGAATTGCACACGGTTCTCAGCTTTCGAGCTCGCTATTTTCAAAGAATGTAAGCTGTGGCCGCCCAGCTATCTTACACTTGACCTCACTGACCATTGACCTTGGCATATGAGGGATCCATGGGCATCTTGACACCAGTTTATTCAATTGAACTGCACTTTTCCTTTGAGGTCAATTAAAAAACTTAATATTTTAGAGTGACACATAACACAAACTACATCCACACACTCACGGATTGCTAATGGTCCTGCAGGGTTGAGGGGTCGGCCAAGAAATCCCAATTTTCAGCAGACTCGCCATTGGTTTAACAACTTAAATGCGAAATCTTGACAAGAAAAATTCTATATTTTTATCTGTTGTCAAGGAATTTTTCTTATTCCAAAACTGTTGGAGTTGAGAATCACTCCCTGAGAATCACCCACTGGAAGGGTTATTTTTTGGTATTAATAACTAACGAGGACAGGTCGTATTTAGGCATGTGAATACCATACCCTACCACCTCAAGCACCCAAATTGTTTGTGGTTTGCACTCCATATTGCTGTATATCTTTTTTGATATTTTTGTGATTGCTATTATAGAATGAGGCTTGGACGCCACCGCCTGTGGTCCGGCAGCTATGCTGTCAGCCACACATTTACAGCCGACCCACACACCTACAATCGTAAGAAAATAAACACTATCTTTTAGAAATCACTACCAATTCACGCCCACTACGAGTTCAGGTCCATATTCCATCGTGTTATTGGTACCATTTGTTCCGAGGAATAATAGGGTATAATACAGAACTCGCAATTAACAAAAAACGCCAAAAAATTAGCTTCTTATTATCACTAATGAACATTATCCCACAAGCTTGTCTCCTTGTCTACCATCATCAGATTTTCTAGATAAACCAAGCAAACAAAGAATTTTTCTTCTCCTTCATGATTTTGTACCACCTGTTTTTAGACTCAGTTCTTAACTGCTTGTGGGGCTGCTGCTGCTAGCGTGGTTGCCTATTTCGTCTGCAGGATAGCTGCTGCTTTCCTCTCGTCCCTCTCCTTCTGGTAGATTCTCATTCAATACTCCCCCTCATAACCCCAAGTCAGCAGGTCCAATGAATAACTGCCACATCATTTGCAAAATAACTCTCCTCATTTGTATAGGCTTCATGGATAACAATAACAAGAACTTTTTGCAAAACAGAATTTGTGTTACAATGATTTGCAAAGCTAATGATTTGCACAGCTACATGAGTTTGCACAGCTACAATGATTTGCAAAGCTACAATGATTTGAAAGCACTTTACTCCTTCCTTGGTAGCCAGTGCTCCCAACCATAAAAAACCACCTTCTCTTCCTCTCATTTGCCACCGCAGCTATTAATTCAGATTCTTCAGTGATACTATTCAGCAGAGACTGTGTATGAGACTAGTGTAGACTGAGATAGACACCTAACAAGTCAGTTTGCAGTACGTTGTGGTAACATCATTAACCAGACTGTGTGCGAGACAATGTGTAGATTATTCAAAAACACATTATTTTTATAACTCATTTAACTGAAGCCTGATTTCCTTTCCAATGTTGACTGCAATATATGCATTTCCCTTCTGAGAATTAGAATGCCCCACAAAAGAGAAAAAAAAAAAAAAAGAAAACAAAAAACTAAAAAATTACCATATAACACCCCTAAAAAAGAGAATGGCCTACCAGTGACCCCAGGTCACACCCTGTCGACCTTAGCTCTTCCTCAATCCCGTTTTGGCTCAAACCCACAACGGACGCGTGAAAAATATCATTCTGTGGGGCGGGCCCGGGATGCGGGAAGTCAACATTGGAAGGAAATCAGGCTCAGTTAAATGATTTAAACATAATGTGTTTTTTTGAATAAATCATTACACTGACTGATTTCCTTTACCAATGTTGAATTTGAAATATATGCTTAACCCCCGTTTGAATGAAATTATATTTTCAATCAACATCAGACTAGCACACTCAGTCGGAGGATGGAGCAGATATTCAGAGTCATCCTATGAATGCAGTCCAAGGTGACAAAAACGCCAGAGGCCCAAAAACACATGGAATCTAGATTCTAAAAGTCAGGATCCAATAACTCACCTAGACCTGGAGTACACCGGGGGTGAGTAAGAGACCGCCGACTTTGTAATGTGATTAAAAGACTGTGCCAAAGTTTTTTTGGAGGATAGCGCAGAGCCGCGAATCCCGCCGAGAGAACCCCAATCCTAAGTACTAGGCGAGAGGTAAGCTCCGCATAGACTTAGAGTCGACGTAGTCCCCTGGACATAGGGCCCGAAGCACCCCGCGGCAAAAGCGGAGGACAAGGCCTACAGCCTCGCGACCAACTGAGGATCCGGGAAGGAGCCAGAGAAGCGCAATGCGGACCCGCGTGAAGACGCGGGGCAAAGAGGCCCAACCCCAAAAAACTGAGGAGCGCCCCCTATAGAGGGTGGTCTCGATCAGGCACCACAGAAGAACCCCGTGGAGAGAGGCCCAGGATCAAGGTGAGAGACTGACATGAAGGCTAAAGGCCCCACCCCCGTGGAGGGCTGAGAGAAAAGTCCGACCCTGACCCGGAGGACGAAGCTACGAGGAGAAGGAAAATCTCCGAGCTAATCCAGTCGGGAAAGGGACCCGAAAGAGTAATAAAGGCGAGTGCTAGAAGCGACGCCGCACCCAGGACGATTGGGGGCTTGCCAAGATGCTCGCCTGATAGAACTCAGAAGTTATCG
>JAMKCH010043560.1:0-56603 GCA_023653785.1 Ophioderma brevispina | reverse complement strand
CAGTTCAGTGACCTATTAAGCAATCGAGTGACGATATGCACGAACGTGTGTGTTGAGTGGTGCGTAGAGAACAAAAAACACATTCTACAGAAATATTTAATTCAAAATAATGCTAATCCTAATGTCATTCCCACTCTAATATGTTGTTGCAGCATATCTTCCCCTCCCCCCCCCAACATTCTAAAACGGAATTGAAACATAAGATGTAGTTGGTAGCTATCGCGTGAAGATAACTTGATAAGTCATCTAACAAAATGAGGCAAGTTTTCAAGCACCTTTCAACGCCCCATTGGAACAGCATGGTAAACATTAGACCCGCTGCTTGCCACCACTTTTGACGAGTTTAGCCATGTTAAGTTGCTAACGGTGAATGACGAAATGTGTTAAATCGGGAGCGTTGCGACTGGTTACAGGCCTCTTCAGATGTGAGTTTTTTTGGAAAAGTTCTGATACAAGCTACAGCTGGGGTGTTTGGTGATTGTGAATCAGACTGCTGTGGTTGCTGATGATATGGATTTTTGAAAAATTCACAATTTTTTTTTCTCCACAACGGAAATATTCCAGAAAACACAAGTATGCTAGATTACATATGATCAAAAGAATTTATGTATTTTTTTAAAAAACAATTTGATTACTAACAGCGCTCCAAAAAGACGACTAAAATGAGTAATGCGTAAAGTGCCACCAAGAAAGAAACCAGCTTGCATGCCAAAACTGATGCTTGAAATGGCAACATTATTGCGGCATGGGAGCCTCATGTGGTGGCGGCGATGGACTTTAAGGACAGTTGTGAGCTAAAGATTGCAAAATATATAGTTTGTATCTCAGTGAAATATGAAGTATGTAATACATTGCCTATATGACATTAACTTCATCCGATTGTGCCATTATTGGGGAAGAAAGACCGCTTTCATAGCGAGGTATGGATTCGATGTAGGAGAAAGCATTATAAAACCCATATTACATTTCCCATTATAAATCTGCCGAAAATTTTAACAATTGTTGATTAGACCTTCTGTTCTGCCCTTATAGCAGGTTCCTCAATTGCTCTTGCAAGGATGGATGCTTTTTTAATTCATTAGGGGACGGGGAATGCATTATTTACACCAGGAGAAATGGAGGATTTCAACTTTTTGTCGGCGAGAATGGCCCATGCACCTTAGTTAATTTTCCAGGGGTGGGGGCACCCACACATGAAATTCATAGGGGGTGTAAGGCTAGCGATTTCCAACCCAAGGCATTCGTACATGGAAAAAAAAAAAATAGAGTTTTGGGTGAGAGACGCACAAATTGCCATAAATAGGGTGTGTATTTGGACAAAAATCTGCTAAATATCAAAAAAAGTCAAAATTTCAAAAAGTAGGGTTTATTGGGCGTCAATTTTAAAATTCTCCAAAAATAGGGGCCTTTGGGTGAGAGTGGCAAACCTTAAAAAGATGGCATCTTTGGGGGACAATGATGCTGAAAATGGGGGTCTAAACGCCTTATATACATTTTGCGCATTTGATTAAAAATATGTACAAATTGGTTCATAAATAACTTTTCACAACTCATTTTATGTACAAGTTGTGTTTGTACAGGTTGAAAGAAGAACGCATGAAAATTGCAGATTGTCGCTTGTAACTTCCTACAAAATGCCCAAATTTAATAAAAAACTCAAATATGCTCAGTTTGTGCAAACAATAGCCAAAATTAGGCATATTGTTTTTTTTTTTTCTAACATTTCATACAAACTCACCTTCCAAAGGGCTGTCTACGCTGACGTCACAGTTCGGCCATTTTGAGGTAAGGGAGGTGATGATTCCAATAGACGCCGTGTAAAAACTGGCTAAAAATGCGCCAAATTTGTATATTAAAGTGAATAGCAAGGAGAAGGACATGTGCCGACAGTTAGGAAATAACATGCACATTTTAGAACGCTATTCGTTTCACTTGCATGGAGGAAACATCCAAGAAATGGTCATATAGGGTTCCAAACGCAACGGCCCGTAGAACACACGTTTGTTTTTACATCCGATGAACCAGGGCTGCGATGAACAAAGATTCGGATTTATTAGAAGTCGCGCAGTGTTGTGTTCGCGGAGTGATAACTGCGAAACGAGGGCCGTGATAAAGGCTCGCACCGACAAGTGACCCGGCGACAAGATGGCCCATATAGTTGTGTTGGTAATGTTTGAAGGGGGAAACCATAAAAAATTTCCAGACTGCTAGCTTGTAACTTCTCACAAAATGCAAGAAAAATAAACAAAACTCTTAAATTTTGCCACCTTTTTGGGTTAAAATATTTATGTTATTAGGCCAATTTAAGAGCATTTAATAATTACGCTCATTTGGTATAATTATGTGTGTTTCTGCTCATAGAAAAATTCCTGAAATTTTCAGATTGTTTGCATTGTGATTTTAAAAAAAATGACAACATTTTGCTCATTTTTAGTCAAAATATTTTCTATTGGGTAAAGTAAGGCTATCGAATGACTCTGTTGCTTCAAAATTCTGTATTTATGAGTGTATTAAGAGAATATCATGCAAGTTGCAGAATGATAGTAATTTTTCTAAAGTACATCTATATTAAGAATGGGGTCTGTTTTCCTTTTCATTGAAAAACACAAAAGTTCAAAAATTTTTCCTCAAAAATTATTCAAATTAGTTGGTAATGGCGAGGAACATACTTGTACGTTAAGTAATCTGTAGCTGTACACATATCAGAACTAACCTAAAAAAAGCAAGTGTATCCCTTTATCCGTTTAGATTCTGTACATATTTTTGTGTTGAAAGAGGACCCTACCATGGTGCCATGGCAAAATAAAGAAAATCAAAGACTTGACCTTTGACACTAGTTCTCCAAATGACTTATGTACGAGTACACAATTTGAATAAGTTTGCAACGGATGTCCAATTTTTCCCGATTTTCAAAATTTGAATCGTTCTGAGTTGCTGAATAGTTTCTCTTCACAACAATACATTTAACCCACGGATGCAGGCACTGTATTTTCACCTGAACTACCTGAATTTCTGAATGCTCCTTTCCAAATCGGAACCTTTTTTCACTGAGGATGCTAGCTTACAACAGTTCGAATCTGTGTCAGTGGGATATAACCCTCTGACACAGACGATAGGTAATTGCATGCGTTTAAAGCATGTTACCTACAAGATTACATACCGGATTTTTCTGTTTTGAAATGGACTTATTTCCCTTTTTCAAAGTATGTCATTATTACCAAATCACGTAGACACAATTGTTAACTTCCAAAACATCACAAAGATTTTTCAAAATTGAAAGCTCGTAATGAAAAAAAAGAAAGACAACTGGTTCGTTTCACTACACAGAGTCTGAATTTTTGTTTGATAAACACGCTTTCACACAAATGACCCGAGGTCATTTTAACATTTCTCTATGGGAATCATTACGCACTTAAAACTTCATCAATTGGGAAATTAGAAGTGTTACCATCAGAACAGGCCTGTGAAAATTGCAAATTGTTAATAAGCCATTCCATATTTAATTAGTTTTCAATTTAAAAATGATTGTTAAAAATAGATAAGTAAGAATTATTTTTTATTCTGCGTAGAGTTTGATGAGCAGCCATTTCGTTAGAGCCATTGATTTACACCTATGTTTTCACTTGTCTGTGCGAGTATCCCGAAATGCCTTGGAAATATCCTCGCAAAACTTGTAATGTGCGAAGTGCTAACCGTATGTTGTAACGGGAACATGATGAATTTCGGGATATGTGCAATCATGAAAAACTGGATTAGTCTCCCTTGTGTAAAAATGAGTTTGACAAGACCTTATACGTTCCCTTGAGATTAATTTTAACACCGTGAAGTTTTGACAACATCGCCGGTGGAACGAAATATGTTTGGAAAATCAACGAAAACATTTTGCGTTTATGGAGATTACATCAACATTGGTATGTGTATTGTTTCAATGAACATGTTAACCATGCATTTGGGGCATAAACAAATGAATAACTGAATTTGAAAGGGTTTTAGAGCACGATAAAATTTGTAAATAAGGCAAAGTAAACAACGCTTTAAACGCAATGCAATTACCTGTCGTCTGTGGTAGAGGAGTAACACTCCTACCACAATTCTATCTGTGTATGCGAAGGCAAGGATTAACCGGTCATGTTTTGGTTTTAACTTTCTGCTCATTTCTGGTACCGTTACTAAGGCTTCTAACCGTAAAGCCACTGGCCCACTGCAATATATTTCGAACAAGCTTAAAGCGTAGTGTCTCGTGATGTGCAGTGATCATACTTTGATTTCAATGCGCACACCATTACATGATCCCTGGGTGCTTTACCCCTACCGGTTGTGTTTGTTTTCACCGCAGCAGCCTTACTTGTTTGAAATATTCTAACTGTAAAATTCCACTGCATTACGTTATAAGTCTAAAAATGTAACCAGAAAATGGATGGGCGTAAATTAAAAAACCAAAACATGACCGTTTAACAAGTGGTTAATCTTGCTTAAGCATCCTCAGTGAAAAGAGTTCATTTCGATCTGGAAGCTTAAAAGTCTTTGCAAGTGCAGTCGACTGGCGAGAAACTGATTTTCAAAGTCCATCGTCGAGCTTTTCTGCAATTCATGCCCGCCCGAATTTACAATAGCCTAGCCTGGGCCCTAGCTAGGGTCGGTTTGCGGATAGCAACATTGGAATTTATGATCGTGGCGGCGCTATTTCGCTATAGACGTAAATGGGCTATGGATGTTGTGGCGGCCATGACAATTTTATCCCGTATATTAGCTCATGTATCAATTCTATTACCCCATTTTCATAAACTTTCCCGGTCATTCGACAAAACTGACACCCATCCGGTGAAAGTTTAGAATTATTTTTACCGTTATAGGCCGAATTTGTGCAGTTTCGATGGTAAGGAACAGGTGAAATCTGGTGAGTACTTTGGCAGCTCCATTTGCACTTTTCAGTCGGCAGTCAGCACATTGCGCGAGGATGGAAGCGGGGGAAATCCTGGGGTGTTGCCTAATTGTAGCATTAACGCTAAACGGGGAATTAAGGAAATACGGTCTTAGATTGTGTAGCCTGTTTAGCTGGGGGGGGGGTCTTGAGTTTAAATAAAAGGGGTTCCGACCAACTCAAACTCACCGTCCCCAATTAGCAAGAGGGTGTATAATATTATTTTCAACAATATTTTTCCTAAATGTTTTTTTAGTACTCAAGCTTTTTTCAGTTTTACAGGTCATTTTCAAGTACTTAAACAGATTCACTAATACTTTTCTGTTTTCTGCTGCATTTCTGGTTTTGATGATGATGATGCGATGGTCATGATGACGATTGATGATGGCGAGTCAGGTTCGCGCTAGGTTGCGTTTCTGAGCGATATACGATTGTTTTATTTGAGCGCAGAAAACTTAGCGTTGAGGTAAAAATCTATTGGGGGTCTCTGCGCGCAGAAAAATATCGCTCCGACCCACGACTTTTTTTCAAGTTCGGCAAGTGACAAGTCTGTTCGTGTCATCCTGTAAAATAATAAATGATTAGGGTAAATAAACAAAGCAAGCGCTAATTTTAAGCCCGCTGTTGTTCGGCAAGTGGAGATAGATCATAGAGGTTGTGAAAACAAAGCCGGCAGTGCAGGTGGAGACCTTGGTCACAGACTGAGTGTTCATTTATTGGACAGATATAACTACAATATTGCTAAACACGAGAAGCTGGAGAGGTAAGCAAAATATAATATATATTATAATGTTGATGATTTTAACAACCATTGAAATCTGACCGAGTACTCAGCGAGTTGTCTGTTGTTTTCTTTGATGGAAGTGCTTTGACCGCGAGTTGGACCGACACAATGTATACACGAGTATAAGCAAGTACCCTTAACAAACGTCCTAATCATCCTTCGGATTTTGATAGTAATATTAATATTCGCCATCAACTCCGAAGTATCTTTTACATGTAGGCTAAACTTACAACATGTTTAAGACTTTGCGGGTTTTTGTTTAACGTGCACGGGAAATCACGGCGTACTAGCAACTGCATGCTAAAATGCAATGCATCAGCCTGAGACACGGTAAGGTGTTAGCGCTGCAGCACATGGCTTAGGGTTCCGAGAAAATGCAGCGCTGTGACCATTGGTGTGTCACTATGATCCAATCGGAGCGTAATAACACGGGGGAGGTTACCATTATCCAATCAAAAAGCGAGTTTACACAAAACTCAAACGTGCCGCCAGCTGCCATTGTTGTAGGGTGTGTGTCTCTATTGCCAATCACATCGCGCGAACTTTACTTGCACGGCATAACTAAAAATAGGACTGATGGCTACGATGTGATTTTTTCGGCGGCCCAGGGCGATTGATATGAATAAAAATAAAATACATTTGTTTATTGTGGTGTATTATGATAGAGACCTTCATCGGTCTGCCTTTATATTTTGATAGCTATAATTATGAAATAGTAATGAATAGAATGTGAAATATAACTGAAGGTAATGGGGAGCCAGGAACATTTGGGGGAAATGGGGAATCCTCATCTCTCTGCCACCCACATATTCCCCCCACCCCCCTGCGAATGCTGCTGTCACTGATTAGTAGCAATTTATTTCCCCTGTTACAAAAAAAGTATTGGATTGGAACTTTTTCGAGTCTTTTGTTCTTGCTTTTTTTTTCTTAGCCTTTTCTGTACTATATCTCTTTCTTTCCCCTTATACAAAATTATAGCCATCAAAAATTAATGTGCATTGGCCATTTCAAACGGGCAAACATCATTATTGTCCGCACTGTATGATGTCCAGGCAGGATTAAGGCGGCAACCATAGGTACATAAATAAAATATTTAGCTCTATGGTGGCAACATGGTATGGAACTTCTTCAATCTTATTCATATTACGTTCCCTATACAGCAAAAACTGCTACACTGGGTTGGTGCAGAAGTGACGTCACAGGCATGGTGCAGAAAGTGAAAGACGAAATACTAGGTGGGACAACAAACCACAACCCAAAAACCTGGTGCACTATATACCAATTGATGAAAATGCAAATGGTAGTCCTATAACAAATTGAGCCCACAGGAGGTCTCATCGGCCGGATGGCTAGTAGACTGGCTTCCTGAAATACGGGAAGGGGCAGAAACTGATGAGGCTGGTAGGTGGTTCCAAAGTCGAATGGTACGTGGTAGAATGAAAACTTGTAACTATCATATACCTCTGAATGCGAAGATTTTTGAATTGGTGATATATCTGCCAAAATATGTAGCTGGTTTGACGATAGGAGGCAAGACGGATATTTATAGGTGAAATTTGATTTTTAGAACATATTCCAATGGGATGCTAGACGCCTAGTATGGAGAGAAATCCCAGCCCAGGTGTTGATCAAGGATGTAACAGAGGTAGTTCTTCGGTAGTCTTTGAAGACAAACGTTGCTGTGCCCGTTGAACTTGTTCAATTTGATTTACAGGATTGAGTTATAAGGATTCCAAGACTGAAGAAACTCGAGTTGTGGCGCGAACTAGGGCATGATAAGCTTTGGCCTTTACTTCTGTGTAACATGGAGATAGAGTGCGACGTAATAACCCAGGGTACGATTTGCCTTCAGCGTGATCTTATTACAGTGGTCCATCCCATTAAGGTCTTTTGAGATTTGTAACCACCGGGTAGTCAGGCCCGGTCTACTTGTAAGTGTCTGCCCAAGGATTTTATTGGAAAAGGACTAGGTTTGAGCTTCTTGTTATGGATAAGATGGCACATTTCTCAACATTGAAGTGTATTAACCATGTAGAGGACCAGTTGGTAAGCATTCAAGTCCCTTGGGCACAGTATGGTCGTTGTGACTTAATATTCCCGGTTTGACGAGAAACTCAATGTGCAGATAGCATAGCTTTGCCTGCTAGATGGAGATTGAGGAGTTAAGCGTATAAGAACGGGCTGGTCGCGTTCAAACTTGTTTGCGACGCTATTGATTTTTGTTTAGGTGTTCGGACAAATGGTTGGTATTCTTACAAACAATCCCTTATAGTATCTTGAGTATGCTGCTTGTTCTGAATCGTCTTTTGTAGTCGGATCCAGTTGTGTACAATTTATAAATTAGAAAAAATTACTTCTGCGTGTTCCCATTTGGTTTGTTGGGACATGAGAAAAAAGTGGCGTGACAGATGCTTTTCACACCACAATGCAGATGATGGATGAAACTAGGTGGCCGCATAGGGAAATAATGCGACAAGGTAAACGTGCAATGGCGGCCTAATTTCACCTATGAGGCACTTATATAGAGTCGTTGGGCAATTGAATACGAATCAAAAGTGTATTATTTTAGCAGTAAAACAAGTTCCAGGCCAAATGATATACTCCTTCAAAGGGCGCAACAAAGCTATTTCACAATATGACGAAGCTGTTCTCAACCCTTTTGCCACAAATGAATCTCCCAATTTAAGTCGAAGCAAAGAAAACGGACGTGTATCAGACAATTGGTGACACACACAGGGCACCGCATTGGGACGATTGCGTCACCGGATTTGTTCGGCAATCCAAATGATATCTGCCATAATTCTATGCCATCTTATCGTCAGTCGGACATAGCGAGCTGGTGATGCGTGCCCTCTGATTATGAGCCGTTGCTATGTCCCTTAGCTGCCGAAGCTCGGGTAAATATTCCCAACAGCGGAAGCTGTAACTAAAACGGAGTTGTGATGAATGAAACATGAAAATGAATATACGGGGATCGGCAGACAGCCAATTTGAATTCCCATTTTTATTCTGCCCTGATCAACACAGATCCACGTTACAAGATCAACAGTTTCTTTAAATTGATCTCCATGGCCAATATCTTGAAATAACAAAATCATCGTTGATAACACTTACAAGAGGAATGAATGTGAGGTGCTTACACGCTTATAAAGAAAGTGTGCCTTTCTACGGGATTATTGGCCGCGGCTAAACAGAACACAGAGAACAAATCTGATAGCAAAAGCGAATTAAATATAGAACAATTCCATTATGAGACCCTCGCACATGTCCGCCGCGTTGTTTTTGGTCTGTGTTGAATCACACACCAAAGTGCGTTAAAGATGTGACAATTTTCACCGGAATCAACCACGATATGAAACGAATTAATGTCCAGAAGCCAATTGTAAGTTCTGTAATTTTAGTAGTAACAAATAACATATGTGGCGTTTAGCCGGGAAACTCAGTCAGGGAGCGATTTCGGTACTGTTATGCAAATTATGTATTTGATCAGGCCTGTGCTCGGCCGCCCATTCTAGACTCCATAGCCCTTCTAACCGTAATGGGGTCCTTTACGGTTAGATATTTCGAGCAACTCCCGGTAGATTAATGCGTAGTTGTCGATCAAGTACCCTTTAACGAAGCGATTTTCTAACGGGAACAATGGACCACTTATGTTCTCTTCAAAATTCTTTTTAATAGAACGTACTTCAGTTTCCTAACGTCTCCAGCGCAGTAGTGAAGCCACAATAGCAATTCTATCAATAGTAACTAGGTGGAATGTTGGTGTACCATGCCGAAAATGCATGAAATACTTACCAAGGTACGACACTCAGCTGCAATCTCACGTTGATCAAAGTGGTCGCGTTTGCTTTCGTTTACACCGGGATTTTGCTGCAAAATTTTGCATTTGAATGTTTGCGCATATGCAAATCGTATTGTTTGTTACCTCCATGCACTTGGCACAGGAAGTGGCGCTACCCAGGCGCCGCCATTGGAAATACCTTTTTTTTTTCAACATACATTTTGAACAATTAGAGTACACATTATTCTAATTCTTTTAAGTCTTAAAGTAAGAACCTCACTTAATGAAAATCTTTATGATAAAATTCACTGCGTCTAGTGTAGAGAATGATTTCACGGGTGAGCTAGACTGCTAAACCGTGATGTCATTGTCTTAGCACTTGCGAGTTGATTGGCGCCAGTTTCATCATGATGTCCCTGATGTGTAGTCTGCAATATTCTCAATCACCTAAGCTCCAAAAAGATCATGTTGAACGAACGTGAAAAATTGAAACACGGGGATCGGAGGCCTGTCACAGCCGATACGATATGACCTGACCTCTCCACATGTCAGTGGCCAATGGAGCGTCCTTTTTATAGATACCCTCTGATATGTAAACACATGGCCGCTGTTGTGATAGAATCCTGGATAGAAGCGGATGAAATTGCCAATTTTTCCTTCAAACGTGAGTAATCGCATTTATATTACAGACCCCAAAGTGCCTTAGTTAACATAATCCCTGTATCCTGCTCTTTGGGCATATGTGTGACCAAACGTCGGCATGCATAATTGTTTCTGGAAATGTACATAAGCTTTTTCGCCGGAATCCCATATTTGCCCGCACCCCCATTAACCTATGGGGATACAATTAGGGTTTTCAAGCGGTACCGAAACTAGATCATGCTGTCGTCAGCAAATAACCGCATATTGGTAGCAGATTTCATGAAATTTCAAGTTACTTATCACACCAATGTTTTACTTTACTTAAAGTTACGTAAAAATGCTTTAACATGAGTGGTCAACACCACTATAGAGGGTGAGCCAAAGGAAAGTTATGAGAGTTTGAATTTCGTCAAAAATCCTTCATTTCATATATCCAAATAGACAAAAAAGTTTGACCACAGAACGTATAGCACACTGTTATAGTAACGTAAAACACTTCAAAGTGCATCCACCTTTAACCTTTTATCTTAGGGACTCTTTCTAATAACCACTGTTGACTTCTAAATTCTGGACAGCAGATGAACTTCTCGTCAACCAGTCATCGATTATCGGTCCCGTTTTTGTTGTTTACTGACGACGTGTCCCTAATTATATATTCAAATTGCCGCCAAGTTGTTGAAAAAGCTAAAAATACCACAAAAATTAAAATGGAGCAGATTGCAAGTTAATAACCGTTGCAATTAATAACCACTGTTGGCTTCTACTTTTTGGAAGCAAGATGACTTCTCGTCACCAATAATCGAGATCGGTGTGCACTGACATGCGTGTCACCAATGATATATTCAAAATGGCCGCCAAATTTGGAAATTTGTTGACAAAAGCATAAAAATACCCAAAAAATTAAAATGGAGCATATTGCAATTTTCATGTTTAAAAATTAAACTAGGATGGCATAATTAGGCAAATATAACAGACTAGTATAATTAAGATTTGATCACTGAAGCGGGTCGTAATGCAAGCGTTACAATTCAAAATGTCTGCCAAAATCCCAGAGGGCCACCGAATTCCCCGTTGACATTTTTAAGTGTCAAATGATTGTCGTAAATTGCACACCGATACATTTATATAAAACCCCAGTTGAAAGTAACTCACACTGACACATCCATACAAAAACTTTTTTTTTAAGTTAACCACATCAATTCAATATTATTAAATTATTAACCATGAAAAAACTTTACATGAGTTTTCCAATTAATTTTGAACCAATTGTATTTGTTTGATTTAACAGTCCTTCTTTTTCTCATTTACAGATTCAAGATCACGATCAAGGCTCAATGAGCAGGAAATACAACAAACCTGAAAAGAACAATTGTTATACTATCAGAGTCAAACACAAGAAATACATGTTAATTGCATTTTGGTTCAGAAGTGAAAGTTTGCAATTTTTTATACTGTCAGAGTCCAAGCAAAAGAAATGGATGTTATTGTATTTTGGTTCAAAAAGTAAAAAGAGGTCATTTTATACTGTCAAATGACTCTAAAACATCATAATGCATGGTGTTCAAAAAGTGGTGATGGACCTTTTTTCAGTTGTCAAGGTCAAAAACAAAAATGTAAATTGCAATTTGGTTCAAAATTGTGACGTTTTTAAAAGTCATGTCCATTACACATATAAAAATAATTCGCCAACTGCTATTCCAAGAATTTCGGCTACGTCCTGGAAACATCATCCTGGTTGCCAAATACACACTTATATTCAATATTCTTATTATATACATTTTCTTGAATGCTCCCATGGCACATGGTGTCCTTGCCATCACATGACCATTCTGATGAACTGAAATCCTACTATTGCTGAATGGTCTTTAGAATGTTTCACAATTGTCTCCTGGTTGTCTGGTATTGGCACCTTTATGAGTTTCTAGTAAGTAAGTCTTATTTTCTTCTACTGTTGGCTTGGATTCAACTATTTTGCGGGTCAATCTTACATCCCATACATCAGCCCCTATCTAATTTTGCCGCTTTCAGAGCTTCCAGTGTTTTTGTTTTTTTTAGTGTCTGAGTCCCATGTTTCATGTCCTTTTCTGACTCCCACAGTCCATTACTGATCACACTTTCGAATATTTTTTCCTTCTCGTCTCGTTTGTGTTGTTCTCTGTTTTGAATTTGCTGCCTTGATTGGTCTAGTCTTTTCCGTGTGGCCTCTTGCAGATTTTCTTCCCACTTCTTGTCTTTCAGACGATCTTTTGCAGCTTCTTTAGTTGCTTGTCGTATAATTTCTGCCTTTTCTTCAGTTGATTTCGATGACAAGAAATCCTGGCACTTGTTTAGGCTGAATTGCGTCTTACTTACAGTTTTTGACAGTTTGGCGGATTGGGCCTGGTTCTGTTTGGCATCTAACTTGGCAAATACCCTCTCACCAGATATGTTATTGCTTTGGCATGACTGGGCCTGTTTTCTCAGCTCTTCTGAAGGTGAATGAAATTTGCCACCCGGCAAATAGTCAGCGAGTTGTCTTCTCATAACATCTTCTACTTCATGAAGAAGTCCATCAAACACAGAAGCCGTTTCCTCGTCATGAGCAGTCGATGTAGTAAGTGCCACATACTTTTTGTCTTTCTTTGGTTCAGTGCCAAATGCAGTTTGCTGAAAACCACAGACAAGGTCCTTCCCGTTCACTCCATCCAACACGTTCAACACACTTGTGAATACATCACACGTATCCAGGATCTGATGGTATTCACCCTGCCAGCGCATCCATGGGCCTGTCAGATACTTGTCAAGCAGACCAAGCGCACGAAGACTTGGCATTAGCTTTCCATCTGCCAAAGCATTTTTTATAGCAAGATGAAGGCTGTTCCGTGGTGACATTACCTGCTAAAAAACTCCTGTATGTGTTCTTCATAGCTGTATGTTAGCCCTGCATTAACAAAAAAAATGTTGAACCTGTTCCCCACCCACCTTGGATATAATGTAGCATTTTCACCACCCTTGAAACCCTTTGATTTTATGTAGTGTGGTATGTCTTTTGGCAAACCGGACCCACTGTCATGGAACAATTTGTCCATTGCACGTAAGAGAGCTTGGCTTTTACTCTCACCACGCATTTGATATGGCATTTTGTCTTCATCATTCATCTCCAGTGTGTGTTCATGGGCTTTAATGAATTTTTCACATTGCTTGTGTATGGTATCTAATGGATGCATAGAACACCTGAATGAGTTCACTTTTGATCCTTTCAAACTTTCAATTTCCCTGTCTACTGCTGCATTTACTACACACCTATCAGTCATTGTGTTTGTGACATTTCCAAAATGTCTCTGTCAAATTCATTCAAAACAGTTGTAATGCATTCAACGTAGTCTTTTGCTGTTCCACCAGCTGTCTCCATACCTCCGGCCATATAAGTTCCCCCTTTTGTTGCAAGTTCCACTTCCACAATATGACGGCCCTTCTTAGTTGTTCCGTCATACTTGACGGTGATATCCTTTTCATTTTTCATTACCTCTCTAAGATGATGTTTTGCCACAGCCCTCATTTCCCCACTGATGCGTTGCTGTGTAGAGTTTGAAGGCAGAGGGCCATCCAACGTCGAATCGGTCAAAGTCGTTACCACTGCATTAATGGCTGGGCCGACATTCTTCTCAGCCAACGATGCTTGAAGGTAAATCGACGCCCTCCGTCATGGACGGAATAATCTGGACCCAGTCCGAACTGCTATTTTTTTACTTTTCATCTCTCCAAAATTATCATTAGTACACAATTCATTCGGCAACTAGCAATTTAAGGAATCTTTCACGCAGTATGCTACCGGTGGAATGAGTAAAACGCAGCACTCAAGTTTGTGTTCATGGGTTTGATGCGACTTTGGCTTCTCTTTTGGCATACGACTTCTTGTTGTTTTGATTGTTCTTTAGGGTTTTTTTACAGCTTCACCCTTGGGCTTTACATTTGACTGTAAAGTCTGTACCTTCTTTGCCTGTTTAAGCAAGCTTAAAGACCCTGGACTCTCTACAATGGTAGATGCGTGTGTTTTTCTCTTTTCATGATTGTACAACACACTTGTTTTTCACACTTTACCTACCACACGTATAAGTTTAACTTTGTCTTAGTTGTTGCATGTGTGAGTTCAGGGAAGCATAGCTCTGTTTGAGTTCTTTAAGTTCATTTTTCAAGTCAGCCAATTACCTTCTCCTGGCTTTCAATGATTTCACGCAGATCTGTATTTTCTGCAGATATCTCAACCGCTTGTTCTCTGCCCTCAATTAAAGTCATCTAACTTAGCTCGCCTTATTTAGTGGAGTCTTCACTTTGGCCAAAGTTCAGCTTAACCTTTCCTACCTTCTGTGGTGGAACATAAATTTCAGTCAAGAAACTAGCAAGTTCATCCTTGTTCTGGTGCTTTTTACCCAGTTTCTGGGACGCCTGGCATTCACAGCTTTGAAACTCGACCGCCACAGTAGTTTCTGCATATTCTGTGCAGTACATGACAACAAGGCTGCGGACCCATCTTTACCAGGTTGTCCATTTTGCTGTCTTCTTCCGTTTCTTGGAAAGTTCTCTTCCAAAACAATCGCAAACGACTGAGTTGGTGTGATTGGTATCTGGAGTCAGCAAAGCACGCTATCACACACCCCGGGGTAATGATCTTTTCGGTTATTAAAAAGTAGAAAGAGAAAAAATTAAGAAACAAGCTTCAGTCAACACATTTAAAACAGCAATGTAAGAAGTTTGTTGCGATAACTGTAGTGTAAAGAAAGTACAAGTTATTAAAAATTGCTATATTAATTTCGGCTTATATTTTGCGAACGGAAACGGTCAGTGCAAACATTGGATTACGTGCTTTATTCGTCATAGTATAAAATTTATGATAACGGAATAAAGAACGTGTAATACCATGGTGGCTGAAACGCGTCCATTTCGTTTTGCAAAATATTAAAAAGAAAGCCTATATCATGGAACATACACTTCTGTTATGCCGGCGCATTTTCCTGGTCTAGTCGGTATGGGGTATAGGTCACATATCTCTTGATTTCACAAAGTTAATAACGGAGAAGAATTTTATTTAAGAATTTGGAGCAACCAATAAAAGACTAAGAAAGGGGAAGGAAGAGGGAGGAATGGTGAAAAAATATACTACAGGTAACTCATGAAGCTCATCTGATGAAGGCGAGTCAGGACTAGGCCAACTTTCCGCCCACCATGTCGGCAAGCTGAAGATATTGAAGTCCGACGACGACCACTGATGAACTTGGCAGTTAGGAAGGAGGAGGAAGGTAGTGATACTGGGTACAAGTTGCAACAAGTCACGTCAAAAAGCTTGTTTCATTATAAAAAATGAACAAATCATTATTTAAATCAAAAAGTTGATTGATTTGAAAAAAACAAAACCTAATTAAAATAGGCCTAGCCTGTAGAAATAAACATTCATAAAAGATTCATTTTGTCCCCAAAAATTGAAATCAATTTTATTTTTCCATGCTTTAGCCAACACAAAATAATAAAATAATTTTAAAAAAATAATAATAAAATAAAATAAAATAAAAATCAGTAAGGAAACGCTTAAAACTGCAAGCATTAACACCTTTACAAGCTCACCCCTATTTTGGAAAAATGGGAATAACCCACTTAGGGACATCATTCAGCATGACTAGGGCGAGTCACGTTAAGGATATGGGTTATACCATTATATTGGCCTTTAAATGATGGGCTACAGATTTACCTCAATACTTCTTTTTTACTTTCAAAATCAACATAAAAATTCCATAAAAACAACTCTTTCGGTATCATTTCTGAGAGAAATATAATCAAATAAGAATCACTTTTTTCCTCATACAGCAAAATAAAATTCATGCCTAAATTATTGCATGTTTGCATTCGCCAGGAAATTCAACTTCCTGCGAAATAGTCGGCACTCGACAATGTCATTTGCCGGTCAAAAACATTACAAATTTTCGTCACAGCTGCATGAAACAAAAGTGAGGTTGGTTTTAAGTCAATTAAGGTACGTAGATTCGTTCTATCGCATTTTTAGCAACGTGCGACGGGGGTTTTACCCTTATTATGTATATATTACGTCAAAGTAGGAGGGGACAACATAGGTTATTAAACTTACCACGAAAACGGCGATATATTTCGGCGGGAAGAAAACAAGATGAAACAAATGGGATTTTGCAGCATAAGAGGGGTAAACCCGGTGGAAAATTAAACTGGCGTCCTAGATCCAGAACCGCATCACATAAACAAGAAACAGCCCGATCAATCCGCCTATGGGGAAAAACACGTGTTAAAGATGGCCGATCCGATACGGTGAAGCGGTCACCAGGTCGCGGCTATAAATAGCATATGAATGAGTGCGCCGCCAGCGGGCCGTTTCGCTGATTCTTCCTAATATTGGAATGATTGATCTTGTATATCATTAATAGACAGCACCAAGAAAGGGCGGTACTGAGGTACAGAAACCCTGGGGTACTCCCCCAGTAAAATGTCTTGCTGAATTTGAACCGGCAACCAAAGCAATGTGGTGAGGCATTGGGACTCAGCTCCTCACTGTGTGGGAAATTCACCATTTTGGTAAGCCACTAAAATATCTTTTTTGGGGGAAATTTTTTGTGGGGTTTTTGTTCTTTTGTTTATTTCTTTAATGTTGAAACCTACTCTTTCAATTAAGTTGATTTAAAATCATCTATTTGAAAGATTTAAAACAAAATTCTATTTCCTATTGACGGATAGAGTTTCTCAATCAAGCCTTAAACGGACGGATACTGCATGTGAAGGATGTGGTGGCAGAATACTTAATTCATCCCAAATTGACATCAAAAATTAGTACCATTATTGCCTTACTCTTCATCTCTTACCTCCCCACATTGAGAATAAGCCCATTGTAGGGGAAATGCTACGTGCCCCGAACGTGTGCACGGCTCTTATGCGCTTTTCGTAGGCTAAAAATTCATCAGAATTCAGTCTGCATAAAGTCGAGTAATGGGAAAAATTGGCGGAAAAATCTTAAACTCTCAGGTAATAAAGTGAGGTTCCGGGTCATATCACAAAAAAACAAAAAAAAAAAGCAAATAAATCAGTTTACAGGTAAAATTTTCTCTATTTTCACTAAGTTTACTACGGTAGAGATAATATTCTGCCTGATTCTGGTCTGCTGCAGGGAACTGAGTGTTTACTTAATTGAAAAGTCAAAAATAAAATTCATTGAACAAAAGAGGAAGAAAGTAAAGGAAGTCAACTCTGAGTAAAACTATATTTTGGTATTAAAAGTTAAATGTTGTAGCTGCAGTGGTCTTCTTTTACAACGCAGCATCAGGGCTATGAGAAAATGACAATCTAAAATAATTCTAGAACTATTTCTGAAAGGTCCGGAAACCTTTGACCTTGTAGTTGTAGCCTTTGACATCAGCTTTCGCGCGATATTTTCGATTCGTCGGCTGTTGGTTTGGTGTTTACTTTGAGTTTATTTCGTTTTGGTGAAAATATCTGGAACTCTTTGGCCTATTTTATCACGGAAAGTGGTAAGAACAAGTTAATAAAACTATGGCTGACTAAGTGACGTCGAATGTTACGTCGCAGTTCCAAATGAGTGGTGATCTGTCATTGGCGAAGGTATTCAATTCCATTTCATTGGCAATTTGCATCAGCATTGTCATGACTCATGTCATGTTGTTGACAAATTTTATTTTGTGTAGCCAGTCCGTTCAGAACCCGACCTCGAGAGCGCAGCGCGACTTTCAGGTCTGGGAAAAAGTGTACTCAAATGCTGTAGTATTTAATTACCGTACCAAATGAATAGGCTGCGAGAATTTTTTTTATCGCAGTTTATCCCAGGGCCTTCCCCGGGTATATGTTGAAAGCATTTGGCCCTCGAAAAGGATTCTACTTAAATACCTGAATAACCTGAGTTCGAATACTCACTCTAATCACAGATTTTTTACCTCTTATGTCAAAATCAAAGAATTAAATTGCTTCTTCAAAAGCCCTAAAATGTCTTCCAGTGAGGATCAACAAAGATGACGTCCACGGCTAAAGACGGCTGGTTTCCATGTCGTCCATAGAAAGGACTCTCGTTTCCCAATGACCTCGCCACGAGCGCGGAGTGGCTAGGTCACAGGGGATGGACACAGGGAGGAACGAGGCGAGGGTCCTTCAAGATGGACTATGCGAGACGAGTCAGTCGACGGGAATTTCTAATGCAATACGGTTGTACAGGGGAAAACTTTCTTTAACAAGAAAAGCAGATAGAGACATAATTGCTACTGGTACTGCTGGAATAAAATTTAGATAAGAGATCAATGCGGCTGTAGGGATACGAAATAGTGAGTAAATTTAAACTAAAACTTTCGCCAATTAGATCAGTGCTCACCCTCGGGCTTCGCCATCCCTCGTTGGCGTAGTTTTCCGAAGTGAGCAGTTGATCACTATGTAGGCCTGGTCTCCGACAATAGGACAGCCTGACGGACCCGGAGGCCAGAGCTGAGCCGAAAAGTGAAACCACAATTCCCTTCATGTTCAAGGGTAGGAAAATAGTCTTCCTAATCGTGCCCATATTGGTGGGTGTCCCAAAGCCAAGTGGCCAAACTAGTCTGTTCAGAGAGAGGTCTGGGAAAAAGTGTATTCGAAATGTATTTCTTTACCGTACAATTGGCAGATTGAATAGGCTGCGGGTAAAAAAAAGTTCCCGCAGCAAAAAAAACAAAAAAAAAAAAAAACACGATACCTAGTTCTGTAACCAAAAGAGGTCAACCATTATCTTTAACAGACTCGTTATCGTCTACTGACCTCTAGTTTTGGCTACCTCTTATGGTAAATGGGAAATGTACATATACCAGAACAGGCGAAATTTGTGAAGTGACTCCTTTTCGTACAGCTAAAAAATTACCCAAAATATAATGAACTAGTAATTCTATTCTCTGCGTCTGCTCTAGACACTCATACATCACTCTGCATTATTGAAATCGTTATATTTCCTTCAGAAAAGATAAAAATCAAGGCAAAAGTAGACCCTTCCGATTTACTCGATGAACCTTGTTATCAGTGTTGATGTTACCATTCCGCCGATGCGTATCGTTGACTTGATCAGGTAGCTGGATCTATCCCACGGGCGTATTGAACTCGGAAAAAGAACGTGTTCATTTGGTCTTGTTGGAGTGATTGAACATGTATGGCGTTCGTATCATTATTGATGTGTATCTTTTACCAGTCGTTAATGTCGTTTACAAAAATAAATGGGCATCGCCATATAGCGCAATGTATTTTTGATTGCATAGTCATGCTAATAAATAAACAAAATACATGCCTGCTCGATAAGATAAATAACAGTGGCATAACCGACCTTTAAAATGGGGGGGGGTGGGGTAGGGGGGAAGGACCAGAAGGTGTGGTGAGTAAATTTTCAGAGGGGACCAATTTGAATCCTTCTCCGTAGGGCACTAGGAATCTACAAATGGTCAGGAAGGAAGAGGAATTAGAGTGTTGTTCGAACAATGGCCAATTCTTTCAATACAATATTTTTTTTTTTTTTTTTTTTGCATGGTTGTCACATGAATTTATTAGTGCCAAAAAGACACTCATCCCAATATTTAAAGTACCTTTCGATTATGATAAATCATGTTCCTGAATGCAAGCAAAGCAACATACACAGGCATTTAGTCTTCCCCATGCTCCAATTTCAGGCAGTTAGTGGGTTTTGTATCCATGGTTATAACATTTTTTACCCTAACCATTGGCATGCAATTGATAATTAGGATGCATTCAGAGTTTGTTACTGTTCCTTTGACTAAAAAAGCCTTACCTTGTTAGAAATTGCTTTTGATCAGTTAATTTATCTCATCTCTATTAGAAATTTTGATTTCCTTTGCAATTCAATATGCCCATGAGGCAAAACACAAAAAAAACTGTTTATTTAAATTGGGAGCTTCCCAAATAGCCTCTTAGTTAGAACAAAAAATCTACCCTCCGACCGTCCATTCATAAAATAACTCACTTAGATTCTCTGGTCTCAAATACATGGCCAGAATAGCTCGAAAAAAATCTTGTTGATCTCCATTTAAAACGACCTGCCCGTGATACAAGCGCTTTCACAATTCCTGGCCCGACACCGCCGCTAACACGTTCGAAGTCGCGTTCAAACACTTCATATAATACCATACATACTCGTAAGTTTGTCACGTGTATGACCCTGGGTATGATCAGGTTGTAACCTTTAACCCAACCAAGCTCCATGGCCGAACTAGGATAAAATTGCCAATCTGTGTTGATCGAAAAATACGTCAAAAACCATTTCTCAGTGGTGTATAAGCTTGAACTGCAACATATAGAAGACAAGTATGTGAGATTCTTCGTATCTTGGATTTTTCAGGAAATTGCTTTTTGTTCCGTTGTAAATCGAGGATGAAATTACTGGTTTTATATCGTTCATTTTCCAGCATAGCTGAGTTCTGAAACGAGAGGGCCGTTCAATGATAATGTACAGTGTTTAAGATAATGGCGCCTCTGTTTCAGTTACGGCACTACACTATCCCCTACCCTAATTGAAGCATTTAGCCCCGAAATGGGGGGGGGGGGTGGGGAAGGGGGGGGGGGGGGGGGGGGGGAATCTATAGGAAGTGACTATTCGCCAGACCAGTCCGGCGAATTACTGTTTGAAATCTATTTACGGACAAACTTATGCGGCGCTATTTTATATATTCTATCACTCACAAGAGTATTATCGTTTTATCCGTAAAGCTTAATGTAGGATTAAAATCATCACCACCCACATCCTCCCCTAGTGAGAAAACTGTAGTGGATAAGAGCATCGAGTTAATGCAGGTAATCACAGTTCGAATCCAACCAGGACTTTTTCAAATAAAATGTATTTTCAATATTATTTTAGAGTAAAGAGAAATATTACAAATCCCAGTAGTTTGTCCGGTAATAGATTTCACACAGTAATTCTCCAGACTAGTCCGGCGAAGAGCGTTTGCCTATTCTATAATACCTGAGACTATCCTGAGTCCGAATATTCACCCCCCCCCCCCCTTCTTTTTTCCCCCCCCCGCCCCCCCCCCCCCCCCCACCCCCCCCCCCTAATCACAGATTTTTTAACTCTCATTGCAAAATCCAACGAATAATTTGCTTTCAAAGCCTAAATGTCTTCCAGTGCGAATCAAGAAACGCTGACGGAACGGCTGACTACGCTGGTTTCCATGCGTCTCGTGCCTCGCTTCATGGCTCCAGACGATGTCAATTGTGAATGGTGAGAGACCAAAGTTCATGATTCAGGGAACCAGCGTTAACGTCTACTTCCGACCTTGCGAGAACCCTCATTCGACGGAATTTTTTTTTTTTCTAGTGCAATACGTTGTACAGGGGAAGACTCTTTAACCAGAAAGCATGATAGAGACATAATGTGCTACTGGTGCTGTGCCTGTGGAATAAAATTTAGATAAAATTTCAATGCCTCGTAGGGATACGAAATAAGAGTAATTTAAAACTAAAGACTTTCGGCAATTAAGAATCATTGCTCACCCTTGGGGCTTCGCCCTTCGCTGGCGTAGATTTCCGAGGTGAGCAGTTGAATTACTAGTGGCAACGGGCACGTATACTGCAAAATAACTCAACAGTCTGGAGGATTCGATACGGCTCATCGACCGCGCTGAAATTGGTTGAACTGGTTGGAAACAAATTTCGAGTTTGTGAGACAAAAAACATCGATTGACCGGTAGAGCTTATTTCAAATCCACAGATGTGTTAATGAGCAGGGCATGAAAAATGTTTATTTCCTCGAGGTCCCAAATTCCCCACTTTTCATGCCATTGTATGATGGATGTCTTTGTACGAACTCACGCCAGAAGAACACCAAAAAAATTGCTGTAGGAATTAAGCCCTTTCGCAAATTCAGATTCGTGATGCATTGGGGGTAATAATCCGACAATTTTTGGAGAGATAAACAAAACGAGACTACGGTACAATTTCAATGTGGTGGAACTTTGCCGTTTTAACAAAAATGTCTATAACTTGGTTTATGAAACCTATACGGTCCAAGTCCTTCATGGCAGGTATTAAATTCATATTGACATTCGACCCCAAAGCGTACCTGTTTAGAAGCCCGAGTTTAGTAAGTTGTTGGAAAACGTCTCAAATCAAGTTACAAATTGTACAGTAGCCGCGTTTTGTTTATTCTCCCAAAAGATCGTCAGATATTACCCACAATGCATCTGAATCTGAAAATGCGAAAGGGCTATTATTTCAAAGGTGTCTGCTTCAGGCCCGTAGCAGCAGTCCCAAAATTGGACTTCACATGAGTTTCTTAAACAGTATGCTCTTAACAAACCAGTCTATATGGTATGTGAATATATATAGTGTAATTGATGATTAAAGTCAATGGCATTATGATAATTAAGTACATACGTGTTGTTCCTAGTATAAACCCCTGCTCTAATTAAATACCCCTATGATTTTTTGGATACCAACATTCAAGAAAATGATTAAGCTTACCTAAATCCACATGATTTCATGGCCGGGACTGTCGTAATCCCTATCATAATCGCTCTGTTGTTGAACAATTGTAATTAGGTAATTAGTAAATGGCGGGAGATAGCATGTCGCTGGGCAGTATTTCGCGTAGGGCAGGTTCACAATAGCGCAATATACCTTGCAAGGCGACCCGCTAGTGTTCGGTCATGGGGTTTCAGCGTTGGTTTCGTACACTGTACCCAACGTGTAGACAGGCATAATTAAATCTGTTATTGCTAATTAATTATTTGTAAAGATGCCTTGGACTCGGTCTTGGTTTTTGTGCTTTTGGAGTTAGTTTACTGGCCGAGGCCTAGCCTAGGTATGCTACAGTGGATATTTAGAATGTTTCGGTTTACACGGCAGACCTAGCAAGGCGTGAAATGTGTTGCCCAAGTTTGGTAATTTGTTGGACTTGTCGCATATTAAAATCTTAAAATACTGAAAAGCCAGCAAAAGAAATTAAAAATAGACTAAACAAGATTACCCTCGGATGCACCTACATTTCCAAAAAGACAGTAGACATCAAGCCAAAGGTATAATATTAGGCCCCTTAAATTCTCTTGGAAAAGGATGTAAAAAGGAAATCCATGCTCGCGAAGACTTGCCTTTCAAGTTTTATCAATACCGATGACCTCCCACTCCATCTCGCCACTCGGTCATGGGTGTTTGCAATGCCGGTGTGAAGGGGATATGTCCGGCCTGTGGGGGGAGCCATAGTACGGGCTCAATAGACATATGGAATATAAAGGTGAAATTAATGATTCCGAAGATATCAAATAATAAGCTAACAGAGACGATCTCGGTCAGATTGGGTAATGTTTTGAAAATAGCGGTGAATGAAGCCTGATGAAGCACATTATTTACACTTTGACATCATGACATGACCAGACTCCATGACATTGACCCAGGGCGCTATGCCCATAGTGAGCAGGAACTCAGGTGTGATCCCCAGTTGCCAAATTGATATACTAATAAATCGATTGGCTGTACTAAAAGAATGAAAATTAAATACGCCGCTATCCTGCTTCTAAAATCCCCTTCGCTCTTTAAATAGTGAAGAGCAAACACTTGTGTAGTCAAAAATTATGTTTTTTTAATCTCTCTTGTTGCTTTAATAAGTATGCAGAGTGTGGAAATATAAAAAATTTTTTAGGTTTTTTCTTTTTTTAAATTCATAAAATTATTCAAATTAAGAAATATTTAGAAAATAATGTGACTCTTGAAAGTGTTTACCAATTTGAGTTTTATTCAAGTCTCTCAAGAACTTGTGATTGGCAAAGATGCCATATTTAATTATCGTACTTCTGACAAAAATATTTTATAATTATGAGAACGTGTCTCTGAGTGAGGTCTGATGGCTATCTCAAGATAGCAGGGGTTGAACTCAATCGACCATGGTAGTAGACGTAAAGAACATTCAAGTGCGGAATAATAATTTAATATGCCAAGAATTGCTCGCTTGTATGTTGTGAGTGAGTTCATGTAAAATTTAAGTCTGCAAGTCAACTTTAGGTGTCCAATAGGATTTATCTACGATCCTTCAAGCTAAGCGCCGTGTCACACAGACCATATTACCAGAGACAATTTATTTTTCTCTTCACCAGTCTGATCAGATAAAACTTATCATTTGTATCAGTAACTTGGTACTGAAACTAAAAAGCTTACTCTGTCAAAAACACATGTTAGGTTGCACTCCACATTTTCTATAAAAAAAGAAAATTTCCAAACTTGATCATTTTACAATAACACTGGCAAATTGACAGCCAATCACCTCACTTTTTGCTCCCATCTGTTATTAAAATACCCATTCATTGTATCATCAAATCTCCTTCCATGCTCTTCCGAGACCGAACCACCTACTTTTGAGTATCGTGGCACCGGCTGATTTACGTAGGTCAAGATCACTTAGTCTCCGCTTGGCTACTGAATCCTTCATAATTTTATTCCACTTCAGAGGTGCGGGATACCCAAAGTAGTTTGAGAACCTTTGCATATCTATTAACCATCACAATTGCTGCCATTTGAATTCATCTCTCATCCATTCATCATACACATCTCCATTTCCTTCTCTTCCCCTAATTCTCCCATACCTCCCCCTTAGTGTGGCGAGGTTCCCTACTCTCCACCCCCCGGTCCGTGTACAGTACAAACCCCAGACACACAAGGACAGGCACAGTATTGCATAGCCAAGCAGTTTTGTTGACAGCATTTTACAGTTTACTTTCAATTTTGACAGGAGTAGCTCTACTCAATACAAAAGACTGCAATTACTGGACAATGTTATATGACAAGATTAGGCCACTGAATTAGAGATGAGATGGTCCCTCATCCAACCATTTCACGGCCTATTAGATAGCTTTATCAACACCCTCAACACTGGCTGATTGGTAGTACTGCTTGTTTATGTGAGGTATCATGATATTTTCAGGGCACAAAACCTCTTTTTCCTTGATTTTAATGAAATTGAGCACGTGAATTCAGAATTATTGACTACTTGAACTTAGTAGTCACAACTAAAAGTGAATTTAGGTTAAGTTCATTTATATTTTACGATTTTTGAGGCAATTGGGCAGCATGTAACCAAACCAACTTATGAGCCATGTGGACGAGGGTTGCTCAGATGCCCCTGCATGTCAATCAATTTTTCTTGAACCTAGTCTAAAATGTGCCACTTGTCACAATAATAACCTCCACCAAATTAAAATTCCATTCGGATGTAAAGGCAAGGGGCCATCGCGTGAGCTTAGAAGTTTGTACACAAAGTCCAATAGGATGTTTTTGTTGTTTTTTGACAAAACACCAAAAAGGATGTGATCGGCATGTGTGATTTGGGAACTATTTTTTTGGACCGTTTTCTTTGTACTTCCGCATGCGTTACTGCAAATCTCCGCTTGCCCTTCCGGGCATGCGAAGTGCAAATGTCCGCGTACACTTCCGCATGCGGAAAGTGCACGCGGACATTTTCACTTCGCATATATGCGGAAGGCAATTTCCGCGTACCTTCCACTGCGGACTGTAAATATCAGCGAAGATGCGGAAGTGCAAAGATCCCTTGCACTTCCGCAGCGGAACTGCAAATATCCAGCTTGTGCGGGAGTGCAAATGCCCGCGTGCATGCGTAAGTGCAAGCGACTTTGCATTTCCGCATGGTTGCGGAAGTGCACGCGGAATTTGCACTTCCGCTTATGCGGACACATGTGCACTTCCGCATGGATGTGAAATGCACGCAGATATTCAGGTATAGTTTCGTCAGTATGTCATATTAGCAATGGATTAGTAATCAATCATTTCTTTATCATTCAAATTGGTATTTTCCAAAGTCACAACAGTGTTGATTTTACCCTTGTCACAACAGTGATGTTATTAACTGTTCTAACAAAAGGGAGATCTGCCAATTACCAAAACCAATATTAAAGTCAATATTAAGGCCTATAATTCGGCCACAAGGATGGGTCGACCAATACCGCGACGAGAGACCTATACAATTCTCAACATGCGGGATCTACCCATTTCGCGACAAGGGAGTTCTTTTGCAATTCGACAACAAAGAGAGGGTTCACAATGCCACAACGGACACGTGTTTTGGTAGTAATCAATTATCTTTCAGCGACCAAGTTCCAAGCAAATCGATGGTCGATATTTCACTCATTTTCCTTGAAAGGAGAAGTATTGAAGGAGTCCGTTCAATAGCGGTCACACAAAAGCTTACAAGTTTGCACGGCGTACGAACAACCACGTACGTGCTGTAATGTATTTGTCGACTTCGGGGAGGCCGCACATTGGAATTTACGAGTTTGTCATACACTTTGTACGAAGAGTCATTAGCCTCTACTAAGTCAATCAAGGTGAATAATCTTTTTTGCTCATCACAAATACAGCAAAAACATATGATAAATAAATTATAATAAAACTTTATACAATGAAAAATTTGTGAGAATATTGCGGGAAAACATTTTATTACAGTAAGGATCAAGTTCAAGTTTCATTTCAAGATGAAAATACTACAGTGGTATTTTGAAACAAAGGTATATGATTAAAAGTAGAGGAAGGATGTCATATAAGACATTGTTGCTATTGTTTTACAAAAATTTTAAAGGACTAATTTGCAGAAACTTGACTAAATTAACGCTCAGCGAGACATTCTCGACTGGCCGATGCCTCTAGATGTCTGCTATGCATTCCATCATGCGTGACTTCCCCGAGCGTGACTCGGTAGACTGCTCGCTGAGAGCACGGCTTGCACCCGGCACCCCTACGCAGTGATCAATAGACATCCACTACAAACCGTTCTTCGAATAACTGCCCAAACCGTCCTTTTTCGGACTACCCGTTGTTCGCACAAAGAAAATGATTTGTGCTTTGATATGATAAATAAAATCCTTACTAACCCAAATTACAAAAATACAGCAAGTAAACTGCGTCAATCCCCCTGGCAATATACCCTTGGGTTAGAAAAGCTAACCAAACTGGAACACCACACACACGACATCCGGACATGCGCACCCTCGCAATATCTCCTCTGCTTTTTCAGCCAGGGGGATAAAAATAGATTCCCTATATTTACAAACAACATAATAGGCCCCACAAGCACATTCCGTCATAGCACATGAACAAGTTGTGCTGTTTGTTACCTTATTCTTCTTTGAAGACGTATGAAACTATATACTCAAAATCGACCTAGTTTAGATGATAGTGATAAAGACCCCTATTCTGTTTCTCTCATCCAAAGTATTTCTAATTAATAAATTACATGTTAGC
Organism: Ophioderma brevispina; assembly: GCA_023653785.1. Classification (NCBI taxonomy): domain Eukaryota; kingdom Metazoa; phylum Echinodermata; class Ophiuroidea; order Amphilepidida; family Ophiodermatidae; genus Ophioderma; species Ophioderma brevispina. Next base: position 29,213 of record JAMKCH010043560.1, on the reverse strand, counting down.
AAAACTTCTAAAAATGACCACATACCCCTGTTTTTGAAAACTTTCACTCACAACCTATTTTTTATTAACCCTGGGCTTATACAGTTTACGGAGGAGGTAGAAAAGGCTTGTGCGCTATAATAAAGTAGGAAGGTCGGATCCGGGTTTCAGCCTACAGATACTCATGATGTTGTAATAACACCATGCTGTGAGAAGCCTGTTTTTCAAAAATTGTATCATGTTTTTTCCTTGGGTGTCAACGACCCTGTATACCCTAGGACTTTGAACGGCATACCTATGCCGGAAAGGGTAATATTACCCATTTTCCGAAAACTTCAGACATTATAGCGCACCGGCCGGAGAAAAGTTCACTGTGTAACGATGGTTAAAAAGATCGACCAAAAAGTGTATTTGCGATAGATCGTGATCCGCTAAATCCGTTGATTGATGTTATTGAATTTTTAAACAAGTTTGTTTATTTTTCAACAGTTGGGCGATGAACAGGGTAAAGCCGTTGTTTAAAATGTTACAACAACTTGATCATTTGGTTATAAACGCTGGTAGGCCGATATAGATTTGGGGTCCATGCCCGTCTTCTTTTTCGTCAGGAATTAAGCAATGTTAGTGTTTACACTGAAAATAGTCCGCACACTGACTTTTTATCATTCAAGGATTAGAAAAGTATTTTTATCCTGTAAATTTTAGTAAATTACTCGTATAATTGAAGATTCATCGATGTATTAATATTTTACTCATTAAATTTCGGAGGCTTCATTCTAAAATTTGGTCATTATAGGCCTGAAATATTGGACATAATACCGCCAAATACGTTGTTTTTTTATAGGATTTGCTGTAAATTGGCACGTAGTTTTACAGTGTAAGAATTTGCGATGCTGTAGGTATGAGTCGACTCCGGGATTGGCGCATATTGAAATTTGCGAGTTGGTCATACACTTTGCAAGAGAGATAAACTCACTTTTTAAAAAGTTTAATAAATTTTCTACTCATTCAATCATGGACTATGATATTATTTTTTCTTCAGACAGCATACAGCAAAAACAATACGATAATAAGTATAATCTTGCGGGAAATCTATACAGGTAGGGCTGAAATAATACATTGGATTTGGAAAGCAAGTGCAATATCTATATCTAAAGTAAAATATTCATATTCATATTTATTTTTAAGCGAGGACGAATGGCATATTAGTCATGTAAGACCTTTTTAACCAAAGATAATCAAAACGATTTGCCTAAATCGACTAAATTAAGTCGGTCAGCGAGAAGACTGCTGTCCTTTTAATTTATATTGAGATCCTGTTGTTTTGTATCATGTTTTTTTATTCTGAATGAAATAAATAAATGATGATGCAGTGGCGTAAATTTCTTTTGAAATTAGGGGGGGTTGATGAAAATTTATTAAGAACTGGGTTTGCTGAAAAGTTCCATTACTAGCACATGTGCACGCAATTTCGCTAAAAATTAGCCATCTATAGAAGCTAATTTCGTTAAAGTAATGTATTAGGAACAAAATGCGCGCGATTCGCGCGGAAATTTACAATGTTTAAACTATTATGGTACATATCAGTGAGGTTATTGTCAAAAACACGTGAACGGCATCAACATTGGGGGGGAGGGGGTCATATTGACAGTGGGTTTGTCCTTTTGAACACCCGACACGTTGTCCTATTACGTTTTCTGTGGGATAAATACTTCCAAGTTCCTCAAGATATGTGAAAATATTAAGAAACTAATTCATGATTACAATCGAAATATAATTCCATTTTTGGTTTGATGCTCGCAGAGGTAAAGCATAAAACTTAGATTTTCGTCGAGGGTCGCTGAGATCACATCGAGCACCTTAGAACATTGGCGTTCTTTAGGCGTCTGAAGTTGATCACCCTTCAGAATTCACTCAAGAAAAATTTAGTGTGTTTTGTCCTAAGTTTGTCTTGTACTTTATGTCTCGGCGGCCTTCCCCTTGTTTTTTTCGTATTTAAGCACATCTCTGTTGTCCTTTCTCAAAAAAAAAAACTGAATCCGAAGTTTAACCGCCACTGAACTAGGTTAATCAGCGTTAGTTACACAACTGATGAATTTGTTTCTATAGCTGGTACGCCTATATAGTTTGGGATCATGTTCGGCTCTATTTCGACACGTATTTATAAATGAAACTATGTTATTGTTTATATTAAAGGTTGGCGTGTTCCGATCGTCTGTAGACCCCCCAGAAGTAGTATCGATTTTGATATCATATGAAAGGCCGTAGTTTTCTCATTGCGTCGATTTTGAGCCCTCAAATCCATTTCTTTCCCCAAGAGTATAAACCAAAAAAACGTTTCGTGTTAACCATCAATATATTAGCACTGTTAGAAATAGGGCTTTGCAACATGCACAATGGCGGATCAGGATTGCAAAAACGTCAAAATTCCCGGGGGGGGGGGCCGGAAGGCTGTAATGGTCCAAAATAGCTCAATATGGCTGATTTTGCCAAGAATTTGCGAATTACCGGGAGGCGCGCAGCCCTATGCCCCCCTCCCTGGATCCGCGCCTGATTGCAGTTGGTTATCGCGTTACATCAAAACAGCAAGTTTTGCCCCAGGGTACTTGATGGGGTGATGTGCAAGTGCAGGCTCTCATATCACGTGAGAAACAAATACACCTAAATGCGGAAACAAGCACCTTGTTAAATGAAAGATATGAATTTATAAAGAAAAGGGTTTATTTGACAAATTGAAAGTAGTCATGCAAACTTATTTTTTGTCATTCAAAGCCGGAAAATCTAGTTCATCAGAAAATGTAATATAATGTTTAATTAGCTTTTCAATTAAAGGCCCATGGTCCGATCGCTACAGCTTGTCCCCAGAACCCCATATTTACCAGAAGTGTCAAATTGTGGTATCGAAGAAAGAAATTTAAGCTACTATTTTCCTCATTTACCCTGGGTCTTTCACTTGCACATTTAATAGCTCTAATCCGTAACCCGGATATCCGTATCTCCATACAAAAGGGGGTGGTAGTCCTTCGAGGTAATAACGTGATGAAAGCGTCAATTAAAAGTTCCCGTCCTCTTTCACATGAAATGAGAATACTGGTTGTCAATAAAACACATTGTTTGGCTTCTTTGTTGAACATGTTCCCTAGATTCTAACTGATCTGTATTTCATGCTGGACGATGTGATTGTTAACAGAAATGTCACGGCTCTCTACCAAAGGAATTATATGGCGTATTATAAAATGCTACTTAGATGACTAAGAACTAATTTTGCACTAATTATAACCGATGAATTTCGAATTGGAGGAAAAAAATTGATTCCAAAATGATCTCGATTTTTAGAAAAAAAGGTTTGCAAAGTCGCTAAGTATTAAAGTTATTTTATTCTCGTTTGAAAAAATAAATAAAAGGCCCCCGCATTTTTTTGGGGCGGAAGAGTGCCACGTCCGCTTGCACTTCCGCATGAGGAAGTACAAAGGAAAGTGGCACATCCGCATGCGCATGTGCAAAAATACTGTTGCAATTCCGCATGCGGAAGTCAAGCGGCATCTTGAGTTCCGCATGTCCGCGGACATTGCACTTCCGCATGCACGCGGACATTTGCAATCCGCATGCGGAAGTGCGCAAGATGTTCGACAACTTCCGCAATGCGGAAGTGCACGCGGATTTTTGCACTTCCGCATGCAAGCGGACCTTTGAACTTCCGCATGCGGAAGTGCAAAGGAAATGTTGCACCTCCGGATGCGGGAAGTGCACGCGTACTTTGCACTTCCGTATGCGGAAGTGCACGCGGGCATTTGCAGTTCCGCATGAGGAAGTGCAAATAAATCGGTCGTTGTAAATACATGATTTGTGTCATAAAGTATCCAAGATGTACTGTATAAGGTTAGAAAACAATTTCCAGAAGTACCAATCAAACTCCTCCTCATTGGCAGAAAAATATATTTTTTAATGAAAATTTATTTTCAGTGGAGTAAAGGCAAATTACACCTCCCCCCCCCCCCCTGAATAGCCAACATGACCATATACAGAGCTTTGTAAGTTAGTTTGAAGGACAGTGTTGTATTGTTGCTAAGTTCAAGCCTATATAACCATTATAGAGATAAACTCATCGTGTCCGGAGAAAAGTTTTGGACAGTGTTGATTAGTTGGGGAGAGGAGGTAGAATATGTTGCCAGTATCACCGTTTCAGACAGAAAAAGATAATCTGGCCTTTCAGTTTACATAGAGAGTGCGAAGGCGTTTGTGTTCCTTGTATCCAAAAACACGGGCGCTCAAATGTCTTGCAGTGATATTCAACTCACATGTTTACATTGCATGCCACTGAAGCAAAACGATTAGTCAGAATATTTGAGAGTTAATAGTCGTGTCCACACGCTTGTATTATTACCGTGTAAAGAAACTGAGAGTGTTTCCCCCATAAGAGAGTGTCAGAGCTCCATAGCAACATGTACGGAAGAAATAACCGTGCCTTGTAGACGAGGCCATGTGAGTACAGTGCTGAAACAAATGATCGTACAGCACTCAATGGAGGAAGGAACGCGATAGACAGATGGGTGGTAGACATCAGTCACACGGACACGGTAATATACAAGGGGTGAGTTGAGCCCATTCAAACCAGTCGTCCGGCTGGGCGCTGACATTTTGATATTGCACGGAATAATATAGTTTGGGGGCTTGTATACACACATAATGTCAATTCGATACAAAACAAATCGGGCAAAATATCAGTTGTTGGATTGTTGGGTGCTATTGGTGGGAAATTTTGTCCTACCCATGGCCAACGAATGAAATGAACGTCAGTCGTCGTGTCTTGATTTAAATAACCGCCTCAAATGAAAACATCTTTTCACCTACGCACGCATTGCATTATGAGGAAAAAAGAGTTATCTGAGCACAATGATCCAGGTGCACTATTATTACACCGGCCAACCTCTAACACATACATCAATTTGTATCACTACCGATTAGTGTATATGCAACGCCGGCACCCACAGTTATGGGTGGAAGAAGAAGCGGAGAGGCAGCCATTGCTTTATTGTTGGTACTCAAAGTTTTCTTTTTGGTTGGCAAAACATGCGAGACGATATGAATTTCTAAAGAGACCGTTAAACGTTTTGCCTCTCTATTTATATAAAACCTCTTTGGAATATATGACACCGGTATAAATAAGCCGATGGAATAAAAAAAAACAAATCCACTAATTCCCCTCCACGCCTATTATACCCTATTGTAATGTCTCCACACGGCGGTCGGACATAAGTCACTTATACCGGAATAAATTGATCGGTTTTAGTGTTGGATATAAATTTGCAGTGTGGACGCGCGTCGGGGTTAATTCTATCGGACCTAACTGGCTGAAGTCCGACGATTTAATGCCGAAGAAGAGCAGGGTTCAGTCCGGTCATAAAGTTATGACCGCTATTAGTAAATTACGTGTGGACGCGTTCTCTCGGAAAACTACGGTGGCATTTTTTTTTCTGAAACTAAAGCACGAAAGCAGTGGCGTTAGTCGGGTGGCCTGAAGTGGGCGTAATCAGGCACCCTTGGAAAAAATGGGAGGAAATAGAAATTTTGAAGGCAAGGGAGAAAAGGGGGTCAGGGAAAAGGGAGGAAAAAGGGTAAGAGAAAGAGGAGAGCCGGGAGAGCCGGTGGTGTGTTTTGTTGTGATGTTATGATTTACATCATGCGGAGGCTGACCGTCTCATTTTGCGACTCAAAGAATAAGTCAGCCGGCAAGGCGAAAGCGAGAGAGTTACAATTAGAAGTTCCCAAATCCTACATTATTGCATTACAAATCCGGATACGCCACTGATTCGGGGCAAAATTAATCTTTGCCCGTCAACTGCAAGGAAGAAATCTTCAGGTCCTTGTTTACCACTTAACTAGAGGTCCCTGATGGAAAGCCAGTCGGCATCTGCATATTTCGAATGTACAACCAAAAACAGGCTTCTGCTTACCTCGTCTCTTCGAGCAAGGTTAAGAATGATCGGTTTAGCGATTTAGAGGTGAAGATTGAATTTCAGATTTTGTTGTTGAAATTCCACTTTAAGGTTATCCCTAATATCTCAAGTTACTTGGACCATGGTTAAAAAGTTACAAGGGGTGGAGTCCTTTGGATCAGGTCATTGTACCGGAGGTGTTAAAAAAACCAAACATCACATCCAGACGAACTTTTTTTCACTATAATTATTTGGTCTTAGTTTTTTTACTTTCAAATTTTGTAAGGTTTGTTTAATATTATAGATTGAATTATTTAAGGAAAACCCCAAAACTACTAGAAAATATTTCTACAGAAACAGTTCTGTCACACGGTTGTAAGCATTTTGATGCAAAATTGTGGGGGCCCTTACGTGATGACAAAAAGAATGTACAAAATTGGTTTATTCTTAGCAGGTCAGAAATTAGGAAAAAACAACACGCTGAAAAATCGTTTGACCTGCACTAAGTGTGGAATTGAAAGTTTACACTTATCACATTAAATTATTTTCACCCAAATTGAAATTTGAAAAATTGAAAATCATGGACAGCGGACACTTTTTTTCATCACGGACGGACATTACTTGGTTGTCACAGAGAAGAAAGTATCATTTTCACCAAAATGAATGATTTTGCAATTAATTACATTTTAAATATTCATTGTGAGAGTTTTTGTCAAAGGTGTTTAGGTTCCTGTGCATGAATAAAAACAGATTCGATAAGTAACGATGTTTTCACCTGTTTCTTTCATATTTTAATCATTATTCTATTCTAACTTTCTTTGTGTGAAAGTTTATAACTCCGATGACAGTTCCCCATGGACCACTTTCCGGTCACAGCTAGTACCGGTATTAATTAGCTTATCGGACTTAAAGTTATGTCGGACCTAAGCGCTAATACCGTTAGATTCGCGTCCACACGACCAATTTAAGTCCTATGTAATACCGACAGGATTTAGATTCCGAGTCAGTGCGCGTCCACCGGCAACTTTAAGTCCGAACGTTAATACCGACCAGAGTTAAAATACCGGTATTAAGTGACTTGTCCGACCGTGGGACACGACTAATGAGCTATACAATGCGTTTACGTTTACTTGAATGATTATTCATTAAGCACATAATTGATTTTTTCTGCACTGAACTATGCGCCAATATATTTAACGGTGAATTTTAATTTGCCTCCACTGCACATCCCCTCATGTAATGCCAATACCTTCGGAAAATACTAGAGGTGACACGATGGGTTTGAATCTACTATACAAATTTACATAAGATATAATAGTTGTAAAATGGTACTGGGGCAATATGTCAGGCAACTTTCTATTGTCCTCTCAATTTTAAATGTCAACCTGGGGAAAGCCATGTGCTTTTCTTTTTCAATAGTAGATAACTCTTTGTATTAGAGTATTGATTATGTAACTAGCTATGAAGGCTTTGACTTACAACAAACACTGTCCCATATACAAGAACCTCAGTATATAGCTACAAAAGCTTATCGGGTCATGTTGGGTTATTCTGTGGATTGCCTTGCCCTCCACTTAAATTAATTTAATAATGGATTTTGTCTAGGCATTTAATGACCTTGTTTTGTATTTGTTGGAAATTGTTAAACCTAGCCTCATAATAAACTTATGGAGGATTTCTGGCCAAATCACTGATATCGGTAATGTTTTTGGTTTTGCAAAAACATCAAAACATCTATTGACTTGTGTACAAAACTTTAAGCTCATGGTGGCCCCCTGCAGACCTCCGAAGAATTTTAATTTGTTGGAGGTTATTATTTTGACAAGTGCACATGTAAGACGAGGTTCACAGAAAATTGATTGACAATGAGGGGCATCTGATGCAACCTAAGTGGACACAGTGTTGTGCTTTTCAATACCCTGTCTGCCAGGGTTACAGTAGGGAACCCATGATTCAAATCATGAGAGTAGTATGGGTATGTCCGCTGCCTATAAGACCCTCATTTTAAGGCTCTTTTTAGCTCAGTGAGTGACCCCGCATTTTAAGACGATTTCAGTCCATAGATTCCCTACTTTTCATGTCCAAAGGCACATTCTACCAAATTTTCTTGAAATACCTTAAAAAAGTAGTGAAAATTGATTGAAGAAAAATCAGTTTATTTTCTGAAATTTTTGGAAAAAACCTAGTTCCCAGATTTCTAATTTTTGAACTCCGGGCGGCACATAACTTACCAAAATAAAAGTTGAGATCCCCCCCCCCCACCCCGCCCCGGGGGTTCAGGACTGCCTTGAACCCTGGGATGAACTGCACGTTGTTAAAGGTCGCAGGAAATGAAACCTACTCCAAGTCTTTGTGGGACATTCCATTGCAATACACAGGGCCAGAAAAAATAATACACTTACCATTGACATCATTTGTGAAACTATTGATTATCAGACAGTGTCATGAATAGATTCACACCAGTCACCTGGAATTTTCTATTATTCTCTGATAAATCAATGGTACCACAAATGATGTCATCACCAACCTAAATATTGACTGCTTTCTTGTCCTTTTGTAGACTCGACACAAACCACATCGATTCTATTTGCATTTCCTGGGACCTTTAAAGGTGCAATGAGAGATTTCAAGTCATTCATATTTTCTGTGATTTGTAGTTATTTCGTATAGATTAGACATGCAATAGATTCCGTACCTTTTATTTGGCTACAGAAATAAAAATGAAAACAAAACATTATATATGAATTATATGCATAAATTTCATTAGAAAACAGGCTGAATTTCATATTTGGCAAGAAACAGTTCACAGCTTAATTATTTCAGATGCGAATATTTGGTGAGAAATTGTGCCTTTTTGTACACAAAACATACATTTGGAAAATTTGGCAGTTTGGTTTTCCAGGAAATAAACATTTTTTTGTGCCCTGGATCTTACACCAGGCAACTTCCTAGTATTAAGGCATGTTAGTTCTGTGTCATTTAGGCAGTACCTTATTGATTTAGTAAATGTTTCATCTTTGAGATGGAAATTACAACAATTTAGGGTGTACAGGTTTTCCTTTTTAACCCCCCCCGCTTCCAATGATAATTAGAAATGGCTAAAAACCACTTCATTGATGCACTCCAACAGTGAAGCTACAAAGTACCTGGTTGACCTATTAACTCCAATTAATGAAGGTGAAAGAGAAGACTGGATTGCAAAATAATTGAAGCTGTGCAGAAACAACCTCGGAAGATTACTTTACAATTTTTAAAGCGGTTGTTTGGTTGCCTGATGGAGGACACAAGTCGTAAATTGTGAATGTTTTGTTGATGTTCATTTCCTGAGGTCGCCTAATTGGGAAGTTGAAGTCCAATAGCCATGAACCTTGGGCTAGTACAACATGAACTCCATATGGAATCAGGTCAAAGGGTCATTACTGAGCTAAAAGGTCATCAGAAGTAAAAGTTGTAATAGGATGAGTCGGTTAAATTTTTCAGAAGGTCAGAGTCCAAATGCGACCTAGGTTTGTATGGCTCCATTGTGTGGAAAAATATTGGATCCAAAACATGGCATAAAATGATAAATTTGAAGCTGTTAAGCCAATAGTTATTGGTCTTGCTATGAGTTTGAAATATGGACTCGACTGTGTTCGCCTACTTTTGCCATTCATGCTCCGACCAATAAATATGGGCCCAATCAATCCAATTTTATTACCAAACTTGGGTCAAAGATGCAACATTACCAGACTTGTCACCAGGGCCCCGTGGAACCCACCCATTCATCTAAATCTCTGTCCGGTGCTCCAGGTCATTTCTCTTTTGTAACTTTCACCTTTTAACAAGTTTAAAAGTGGTGACAACCCTGAACATCACAACCTTCTTAGGTTAATGAGGTCAAAGGTCACATTAACCGGGTCAAAAGGTCATCCAAAAATAGTAGGACCATGGGTAATCAGTCAAGATGAAACGGATGAAAAAATGGTTACTTAAAAGAATTGACTCTATATTTGTCATGAAGATGACGATAATTATTAAAAGCTAAATATTGTAAAAATTCTAACAAGAAATGAAAAAAACAGCTTAGTTTACATGCACTTTTTTCCATCATGTTCAACTTGATGCATAAGGGGAATAAAGCATGTTAGTGGGGTGATAAAAAATGCAATGTTGTTTTATTTTAAATCAATCTAAAAAATTAAAGTTATTTGCAATTAAGTCTCTTATGTATTTTCAGTGTCAAGTTCATTTAATTAATAGGGAAATCTAGAAGCAGCTGTGGGAAGGAATGTAATGAAGGAGGAGAAGAAGAAATGAAAGGCTTTGTTGTAGTGGATGCATTTACCATGCCAAGATTATGTACAATTGCAGAACGGAAGAAATTCTTAAAGTAAGTTTTAAAATTCGGGTTAAAAAGTATCTTTTTAATTTTGGATTTTTTTTGTGCCCAACAATTACAGTAATACTGTTTGTTGATGTGAGCAAATTTTAATTCTAAAAAAGCACATGCTGCCGTGCATGGTGGGCATGGTTGCCCAAAGGCTAGGCCCATCGCCCAAAACTGGATGGCATCAGGAAGGGAATCCCGTAATTATCTTTTGCTCCAATTAAATCCTCACGCAGCAGTGTGGTGGACTGAGTTGAATCCGGCCACCCCCGTTTAGCGGAGACTAAAATAAGATTTAAACTTTGGTTTAACTAACTAAATTGTAGGAAAAATCTGCGAAGTATAGTAACCAACCGTATTGGAGTCTTGACCAAAGGCATGGTAGAGTTGCCAGAAGGGCGCCGCACTTTCCTCAAATATGAGATTTAGCATGTTGATGTTGCTACCAATTTTCCAATCAGTAGGAAGGTACATCAATGCCAAAAGTTCAGGTGGTTTGGTTTTAATTAATAACACCCTGACAAAACCTTTGAATGATTTGATTTGATGAATATATGAGGCAACCCTTGTTACAAAAAAAATAGATGTGATCATTCTCTACAGGGGCTGTATAACAAATCTTATATTGGATATTAATTCCACAAAATATAGAAAATACATATAATAATGATTTCATACAGTGATGGCAGTGTACCAAGTGTCCATGGTGGTGGCAGATGCCAAGCCTGCGGTTTATTCCGAGATCGCTACACCATCTTACATCAAAGGACATCCAGACACAGTCTATTCACACCACCGGTACCAGGAAGCCGTGCAGAATCACAATCAAAAAATTTCAGGTGATTAAAACACTCCGATGAGATATCTGTCCGTCTATTTTATCCATGTGATATCAGTGGGTATCAATTTGGAAATACATAAACCCTCCTGTGGAAATTTAGGTAGAGTCTGCATAGGAGGAATATGGATTTAGGGAAAAAACCCAAGACAATGGTGGCAAAGCTGAGCAAAAACAAAACAAATTGAAATATGTACAACAATTACAGAGGCCAAACACAAGATGAATTTTGACCATTTATATGGAATGAAACACCTGTAACACCCACTCTTTGGACGAATGGATTAAGCCTTCACAGAGGGATTATAGATTTCAATGGAATAGCCCATTGGATAACTTCATTTTAACCCCCCCCCCCTAAAAACATATTCAGGCAAAATAAAATCTTCCACGATGTGTATTGATTTGAAAGAGTAGCACCATTGGCATTTTTTAACAAGACAAATGTGTACATTTTAACACACTTGTTTCAAATGTAATCATTTCCTACGGGAAAGCGACTTGTCAATTTTGTCTATCATGTTATCTACTTGATGGTATGAGAGACTGGACACTTGCTGGCACTCACCACTAAGTATTGTGGGAAATAAACTTGTAGTTTTATGGTAGAATGTGTAGAATGTGTCGGCATCACCCCATTTATTCACTACTGGCGTATGTTGATGACTAACCATTAAAGCAGCATTTTTTCACTATTTTCACTATGGATTTTTGTAATGAATTTACATACCCAGAACATCATGGTCAGCTGCTGTTAACAATTGCCCGTCCAATGCTAATGAACTGAGCCCTTAGTAGATGAGCATGCCTTACCTCATAGTGTTTGTCCCTCTATCTTGGGAAAGAAGGGATTTATAAGGCAGATATTTCAGGACGACAATGAGAAAAATATGATCTGATATCAAAATTGAATTTACTTCCACAAAACACACAGAAATGTATGCACTATTTATTTTATATCCACAACTTGCTTGTCTAAATTTACCAACTTGTCCTTTAGTGTTTTATTTTTTTTGCAATAGTAATTACTTGGAAACTTATCTGCACGTGTTAAATATCCAATGATGTTCACGATGTCAGTAATTAATTTTGTCTTCTTTTCCTCTCATTCTGCTTTTCTTCTCAGTTGAAACCAGTGAGTTTTGATGAGGAGCACAGCCAACCTAGGAGAAATCATAGTCTGGGAATGCGACACAGTTAAAGAGGTATGCATTGAAAAGCTAACTTGAGTTAGATCAATGATACATATACCCACTATACTCTGCTCATATTTCTTGAACAGTTTAGAACGTACGCCCACTCACTGGCAAACGGGGCACCATTTGTGTTGCACATAGACACAGTACACGCAACGATCAACAACCCACGTTTCTATGTCCCAGAAGTTATGGCCCAGATTATAGAATATTGTTGGGGTGCAAAATTCTATTAACTTCACAATGCGTCATGAGAGTTTGGTTGATGGTTCCATGTCCCATGTAATGCAAAAAATATGGAAGTTTGTGAAAGTAAGTCATATCGCCCAAATCAACTGGGTGGAGGGGGAAGTAGAAAAGCCTACTGTCCTGAGGTGTGACTCGATGTATACACACTAAGCCTAGGACTGAGCGGTAACACACATAAATCAAGGTTTTATTTTAACGCCGTTGTTCACCGCACATGGCAGAATACTCCTGATGGCTTACTCGAACACTTTTTGTATTGTGTGTTATCATATAAGTGGTATGCTTCACTTGGCTTCAAAAACTCAGCCAATGGGTTAACCAAGGTGTTATAGAGATCAATCCCCTCAATGCAACCGGTTTTGGGATTTTCACCTCAATAAGGTCACTGTGATCCCACAAAATCCTATTCTTAACACATAACAACCCAGGACTTTACACTCATGTTATGCCACAAGGTGCTATTACTGAGGGAATATTTGCATGAACATCTACAGTTTTTGTGGTTCTTAAACTCTGAAACTTTTTATCCCTAAGTACTGACATGTGTTTCAGTACAATTAGGCCATAGAGCTGGAATAATAACCAAGAAGGGGAATCGCGTGTATTGTGGAATAGCCCAACCCGTAACCGATTCTCTCACACACCATCGCCCGTGGTTTGTTGCTGCGTAAGCCTCGCGTGTCGTCACTTGTTGAGGCGTCAAACACACGCATATAACATCTGTGCGTCACGCGTTATGTTTACAGGTGTTGCATTTCCCCATTGTTCCATTGTCTGATCGGCCGTTTTTCTGTTCAATCTTATGCGAAACCAATTGATGAAAGGAAACCATGCATCTAAAAATTCCTGCAATCCTAATGCACAAAAAGTCTCCCGATGACCCATGTTAATTTTGCTTAGGAAAAGAGATATTTGAGTCCGTGAGATAGCATGTGGCATCAGTTGTTATTGTTGTTTTCATTCGCTAAGTGTGAAGAACGTAAAATACTCGCGTTTCTATAATATGCATAAGGACTTTCAAATACGACGATACGTAAACCAAATATGGCGGTGCCCAAAACTATGATAATGAATTGCATATGTCATTATAATACTTTTGGGCACCTCAGTTTTGGTTATGCCGTTTCGGGAGAATATGCGGGTCTCGCTTATATTTTAGGTCCATGAGTATAGGCACATTGCAATGCATTGTGGGATTGATTCAAAACACCCTCTGGTGTCACCTATATCCATTTGTACAGTAATGAATTAGCTCTTCCCCACTGATACACGAGGCGGTATTCATCCATTTAAAGGTTTGTGAACTTTGACCTGTGGGACATATGAGGTGTGGTAGTAGGGGGGTGCAGTAATTTGGATTTGGTATTCTTGTTTTTCCCCCCTGAAAAGCAGCAAAATACCGTCTGGGCATTCTGTGGAATAAAAGTTCCACTACTTAAATGTTCATTAGGAATAGAAAACATGTTACATTTTAATGTATGCGTATAAAAAAAAAAAAACAAAGTGGATTAATCATGATTGCTAAATCCTTGTGCTTCCCTCTTGAGAGTTTTCCAGGAAGGTCCTGGAAGCACTTCACATTTGCAAAAGGCTGAACCTGAACAAAGACACTATACTCCGTTTGCCTTCCCTGTGCAGTGACCGTCAGGCGATAGTTGAGTTGGTGTCGCAGCCATACCGCGCGCGCGCGCTGGCCTAAATCGATGCGTTTTACACGCGTGCACAAAGACAGCAAATCCTGACGCGTGCGTAAAAGCTGCGTCAAGGTTGTGACATCACTGCACGGAGGTAGACAAATGGACTATATAGACTGGAACTTCACTCATTTTGAGACAACTTCTGCTCAGAGAAACATTCCTTTTGATGTAATCAAAAGTTGAACACTGTCTATGATGCCAAGCCATAAATTCATGAGAGCCATCAACTCCCTGCTACAAATCCATTGGACTATAAAAGCACTCCTAGTAATCACCAGTTTTGAAGGGTTGAAATAGAAATTATAGTCATTTTGTGGTTTGAGAGTAACCCAAGATCCTCGATTCCAAAGTTTCAGCTGTATTGACTTTTGTCTTTTGATGAAATAAACATTCATGTTTCAAGAGTTTTCATTGATCCGACTCAGTGGATCTGAAGGTTGCGGGTTCGAGCCCCGCTGCAGCCAATGTGTTGTGCACTTGGGCAAGGCACTTTACCTCACTTGCTTCGTCAACCCAAGCGATAATCGGGTAGGCTGTTATGGGGAAGATTACAATCTATGCTGATAGGAGTGTGCGCTTGCCAGCTGCCGGCCTAGTGAAGCGAAGTGATGTGACTATTTCCTGATGGCGGCGTACTAATAGGCACACAGCGCTGTGATCTTGATGAAATAGGCTATTAAAAGGCCGGTGTATTATTATATGATTATTATTGATATCAAAATTTTTAGTGTGATGGGGTGAGTCATAGGAACCAGGGCTGATACTCTTTTGTCAAGCAAAACCTAATGCAACAATTCTTTTTCTTTTAATTCATACATCTCACAGTAGATCTTTAAACGCTGATAAAAATACTGTTCCTCTTTTTCAGGGGAAATACTTCTTAGAGGACCCCACGGAGCATTTCAACTTGACCTCAGCAAAGCAATATCCTTTACTGATTATGCGTTGTCCAGATGTTGCAAGATAGAGTAGAGATTGCTAGACAGAGTTAACACCTTTTTCAATTTGAGCTGTGGAGTGTAGGCTTATGTTTAGGTTTAGGCCAAATGCCTTTGTTACCACGTACACATACCTACCAACCTTACCATCCCTGTTTATATGAATCATCCCTATTTTGAACTTTCTAAATTGCAAAAATGGGGATTCACTGATTTCTGAAATTTCAAACAAATCTTGAAATAAGTGCCAGAAAAGTCCTAAAATATTTTTTTTGGCTCTAAAAGCTTTTCCTGCAGCCTGACAAAACACTAAAATCCAGTGGCATTAGAGACTCTGGCCCTGAGGACTCCACTAGAGCCCTAAAGTGGATCAGAGAAAGACCCACCCATAACGGCTTTTGTGATGAGGTGTTTGAAACAAATACATTCTGATTTTTGGGGTCTCAATGTTGGCAGGTATGCATACATAGCTAACTTCACATGGCTTTTCAGGGACAAAAAAATTTGACGGGGGGGATAATCAGCAGTGGCGGTAACCAGTTTTTTTTCCGGGGGGGCAGAGGGGGCACAACATTTTCAGGGGGGGAAAGCATCAGGGGCACCAAATTTTCCGGCTCGCTTCAGTCGGATCGAAATTCTGAAGGGGGGGTTAGCAATCTGAACTTACTTACGTCCCTGTGCAGTTTATGTGCTTGCGTAAAAGGCCATTTTTATACAGCTACAATGCGTTTACGGTACTTATGACCCCCCAAATCCACATTAGCCAATTTAAAATTGTTAGTATATATACTAGCATAGGCCTATGGTGTTTTAGATGTAATTTACAAATGTGCAAAAACTAACTATTTTTCAGGGGGGGCAAAGATTCCCCACGGGGGGGGGGGGGGGCAGTGCCCCTGCACCCCTGGTTACGCCACTAATAACACCGACAAGGAACAGTTGAGTTAAGTGTTGCGGCGACGTGGCTGCCATGAGCACTGCTATTGCAGATGTTAATGATTAAGCATCTAACAAGTTGAGAATATGATTGATTGACAATATTTTAATTCAAACTCAGCACAGTTAGTTAAACCAAAGTTTTAAATACCGTTTTGCCCCCGCTAAACGGGGTGGCCAGATACACCTCTACTCAGCCAATACTGCTGTGTGAGGAGGTTTATTGAGCATGAAAAAATCAGCAATTGTCCTAATTTTGTTTCAACCCATTTAAAACTGTCAGTGATTGCACTTTTGGCTTCTTTTATCAAAGTGTGGAAATAGGACATACATGACCATCAACACAATACAGTGGTTGGACATAATGAGTTACCTTATCAGTAATGTGAGACAATGATGGTTTCAGATGGCAATCATATTGTATGCTTGTTACAACAATATTGCTTGTATATTTTGTAAAAATATATTGTGGCCAAAAATTTGATACCTCATTTTATTGGCTACAGAATCATGAAATAGAAAACAATATTAATTTGCTTGAGTGATTCGTTTTTTACTGTGGCCACCTGGTAAGCAAATGTTTCTATACCAAACGATTCATAATTCGGTCAATTTGTTTACCTAACCAAAATATACTTATTTTGGCATATTGGTTCAAATCTAGGGACAGGATTAATTATTGTAATCCAAGTATTTGAGATAATGCAATGCATACAGCTTTGGGCCCAGAGCAGTCAAATTTATATTCCCCTTTTTTTTGCGATGGCAATAATGACACAAATTAGGTTGCTTGCATAAGTTAGTATCATGTCAAGCATTTTTCCCGCTTTTATATGATAGTATGAGGGCACATTTGGTGCAGTGGATCAGGGCTCGCCTCATAAGCATAAGGTTGTGGGTTCAGCCCCGCTGTCGCCAATGTGCTGTGAACTTGGGCAAGGCGCTTAACATCGCTTGCCTCTCTCCACCCAGGAGTATAAAAGGGACCGGCATTGCTGGGAAGTGCAAAACAGACTGCTGTGCGGAGGGCGGAGGAGTGGCGATCCCCGCCACAGCAACATTATATGAGGGAGTCGGGCCCAAATGCCAAATTTGACAGCCAGAAGAGATGGGTACTCCGCCGCAGGCGGACCATTTCATTTTGCATGATAGTGTGAATATTCAAACTGCGGCATTATGTAATTATTTCCTTACCACTCTGCCACAGGTTCATTCAGGGTATTCACAGAGAACTGTTTTGTGTTAGCTGAGGGTGGTATGAGGACCAAGTATTTCAACATTAAGCTTTTGGCTTCCCACCTCCAGAACCAGCCGATACCACACGGTGAGAGTAATAAGTTTGTATGGTTATTTCACTATCAAATTGCTAGCTTTGATTGTCAACAGCTCATTATAGGAACCACAGGGAGTATCTCTAAATATATATGTATAACATATTGCATTGGGGACCATGAATTTGGCTTTGCCAAGATGATTCTTAGAATTATTTTTGAAATTGTTGCCATTGAATATTGTAAAAGAAATAGTGCAAATCCTGCACTCTCGGGAGTACCTTACAGTTAGCCCTAGGGTATCCTCAACATGGGGTTTACCTTATCGCAGGTTACTAAATTGTGGTAATTCATTCCCCCTACATGTCATGAATACATGGAGTATGAACTGGGCACTACCTGAACAGTGTGGGGAGTATCTTTGAAGGTACTCGCATACAACTGAGCTTCAACATCAGTGGTATCATTCATAATTCTTTATTTTTGGAAAAGTTGGAAACATGTAACCTTTCATTTACATGAAAAAGCATTTGCTTATAATATTTGAAATAACATGTTCAATACGCACAAACGGGTTAGAGTTTGGCTTCATTTGATAAAATTAGGGATTAGGATTTAGAGTCAGGAGTTAGGATTAGGGTCAGGGTGAGAGTGGAGGCTAGGCTTGAGTTTAGGCGTAGGTTGATGGTTAGGCACAATACTCGACAAAAAGTGAAAGAGCCAAACATGCCCCCTTTGCATTCAAAGGTTATATTAAACTGTCTATTGAGGAAAACAAAAGTGGATTTTTGGTGCCCTCGGTGAGCCAACATTGCTATAAGGATTTGTTAGCAGAGTACGGTGAAGGTACTGATGAGGAGCTGTTGAGGTACTCTGGTGTCTCAGTGTGTACCTGTTGTGCAAATAGAAGACAATACAGTACACACTGTGGGGGAGGATTACTGATTGAAAAGTAACATGTACTTCAGAGCCCAGCTGTAGGTCCTGGTGAATAATGACTCAAGTGTGTACCTTGTGAGTACGCTGATGAATACATAGTAGTAGTGGCCGTCCTTTTGAGTACAGCTGATGTACCACAATAGGGTTCCCAAAAGAAAGTTCCTTCCCCCCCCCTAAAATTTGAGGACATTTTGTTGCATAATATAACTTCACCTTAGAACTACTGGATTTTTAGAAAATTTTAAAAGTAAACATTTGGCTCTGCGACAAAAGTCTTGCTTTTCAAAAAAAAAACAACCTTGGCATCAACACACAACTCGCTTTTTTTCCAAAAAAGATGTCAAATAGTGGCACTTTACGGTTCAACGCCTAAAGTCGAGAAATTATCCATTTGCAACAACAATGATTTTTAGTTCCTTTCTTTTTTTTAAAAACATTGTTCAAGTAAATAAGCCTTAAACATTGACGCATAGGCAAACATAACAAACAAGACAAATATGCAGAAAACAACATGAGATTTAAGCTTTCAAATCAATCATATCAAATAGGGGCATTTTTCTTTGCATATTTCTCTTTTTTGTATGAATAAAGAGTTCAGGTTGAAATGCCTGTTTCCAAATCAATAAGCTTATTGTTTTGTCATCCAGGGTGAGACTCAATAGTCAATATTTCCTCCATTTGCACTGATGACATCATTGCAGGGTTTCATTTATGTACACATGTTGTTTCCATTTTGTGATGTTCGTTGAAAAAATTGGTGGTTCCATGCTCGCTGAATAATTCCACCACTTAAGCCAGTGTAGCGTTCTCCTTATGTTCGATCCTGCTTCACATTTCACCTGGTGTGCTTACACAAATCTCATCTCATTATTTTTTGACTTCATAGTTTTTCATTGTATTTTTTGCCTATTGTTAATGTTTTCAGCTTATTTAACTTCCAGACCGCAATGCTAGACAGAAAGGACTATTAAATCGTTGTTGCAAATGATATTTTTTTTTACTTCAGGTCCTTTGAATACGGTAACGTGCCACTTTTCTCTGACAACATCATTTTTGTGTCGCCTGATCGAATGTTCATGGAGGACATTTACTAGTCCTAATTTTGTGTCCTTTATGTCCGTCCGTATGACTCGGTTAACCCTTTTTTAAAATGCTCTGCAGGCTAAACGCTACCCCCGATTTAACTTCAACTGATAGGGCTGATAGAGTGAGGTGCCGTAGTATTATGTGTAGGTTTGTTGGCATTATTTGCATATTCAATATATTAATTTACCTTTGCATAGTTTTCAGACTTTCGGGCCTTAACCTTTTTTGAAATGCTCCGCTGGCTAAACGCTAATCCCAATTTCCTTCACACTTAGTAGGGTGATAGATGAGGTCCATAATATTTGCAGTTATTTGCATATTCAATGAATATTAATTAGCTTATATTGGCCGATCAAATGATCACTTTCCCCGCAAGGATTGTGTGGCACTTATCTGGAGTTCCGTAAGGCGTATTGATGTAACTTGGTGGCAGGATCGGTACAAGAGTTCTTGACCTGATAAGATGTTTGGCAATTTAGGACAAATTTACATATTCAAATGAGCTGATTAAGATCAAAAATCAGCGTATCTCGAATATTTTTTGGAACAGTATCAGATATGCACAATTCCATCACTTGCAAACGAAACCAATTATGTGTTCTCATCTTCTTTCTTTGCCATTTGAAACTTACCTGATACATGCTGCTTAGGTATGCAATGAGTAATTAAATATGCGTATTGCTAATCGCTAAAATGGTACATCGGATATGCAAAATTCCTCCTTTACTACATGCAAACACTATAAAACCATACATCTTTTTGAATCATCTGGAGGGGGAAGGTGGGGGTTGGAGAACGGGGCAGGGTGGGGTGTTAGTGGCGAGGGGGGTGCGTTTGGGAGGTGGTGTGGTGCGTCTGGATGGGTTGTTGGTTGTTCACTGGGTGGGGTCTGGGTGGGTGGGTTGGGGTAGGGTGCGTTGGGGTAGGGTGCATTGGGAAGGGTGGGGTGCGTCGGCCAGGGGCGGGTGGACATCAGGTACCTTGTTTGTACCTTGTGACTCTTCGTTGACTTGGTGCTTTCTTGTGCCCTTGGTGCTTCATGTGACCTTTCTGATCCCATGTGACCGTGTAGGACCCTCATGTGACCTTGGTGACCTCATGGCCTTGATGCCTCATGGACCTTGGTGACTCGTGTGACCTTGGTGACCTTTGTGACTGTGACCATAGTGACTTTGTTACCTTGGTGACTTCATATGTGACCTTGTTGACCTCATGTGACTTGATTACCATTTATGTAACCTTTGGGGCACCTTCACAAATCGTGGTGCCGGGTAGGGGTGGGTGGGGTGACCTTCATGTGACCTTGGTGACCTCATGTGGCCTTTGTAACCCCATGTGGCCTTTTGTACCTTCTCTCCAGTGGCATTTGTTCTCTCTCCTCTCTAATCTTTTGCCAAACTTCATCATAAAGCAAAAGATCGCGCAACCAGGCGATACTTGTGGTTCAGAACCGCCTTGTTTGAAAAAGGGATGTGTTTGTTTTGTGCAAAAAGCGTTTTTTGAAAAGCATCGACTTTTTGGTGGACACCCAATGTTTCCTCTCTTTAATTAAAACTTTTTTAAAATGTCTAAACATCCAGTTCTAGTGAAGTTATGTCAACAAAATGTCCTCGAATTTGGGGGGGGGGGGAACTTATCTTTTGGGAACCCTGTAGTAGTATGTGGTTGTTACACCACAAGTTATGAATATGGCTATGTATTAAAGGGGCATTTTGTGCTCCTCAGTCTCATCACCCTCCCCTCCCCTCCCCCCTTTAAAAACAAATCCCCCCCCAACCCGACTTGAAATTTTTGTTCATCTGAACCATTATCTACGTATAATATAGTATTTGTGCCTTATGTGCAAATTCCATCTACTCTGGAAGAAATTTGAATGGTCGTCTTTTTCTGGTCTCTAAATACATGGAATTACAACACAGTGGGCCTATAGGCCACCGTGATACAACATTGCTCATAATGTCAAATGCTCCATCATTGTCACTGAAATTTTGTAATAACCTTTCCAATGATAAAACAAAATTTTTAGAATCACAGAATGCACCTTCAATACTTTATGATGCATTTATGGTAATAATATAAATATAAAAGATCAGTATTCCTGGGCAAAACCAATTCAATCCTGGCTTGGCCCCAACATCTATTACTTCACTAGTTTTGAGATGTCTGCTTGCAACCCCCATGTAACCTTGAGTTTATTTTTTGCAAGGCCTTATTTTGGTAACTTGAACTTCTTCGGTGGTCCATCATCCACTTGTGCCAAAGCATCCAGCAAGCTCCTCTCAAGAGCAAGAAGAGAATGAAGAAGACCATGCTTGTGTTTTTGTCTCAGAAATATGGCTGGATGTGGTGGAAGTCAGAGAGAAACTGAATACGTTATGGCTAGGATTTTACCTCGAGATAGAGCCTCCGACCTGTTTTGTGTTCTGTGGTAATTACACTTCAAAACCATATGGGAAAGCAACATGTGAAAACCCTGAAAGGTAGGACTGTTGTATTGTTAGTGAAAACATTTCTTTAATAATCAGATGAAAGGAATGCATTGATAATATAAATTAAAAATCAGTTGTGACCTGTGTGTGATTTGCAGGATAAATGAAAGTAATAGAATATGGAACCCCAGCATTCGAGTCCAAACAAATTACAGTAAAAAGTGCGTATCCCCCTGGCTTGGAAAGCAGTAGAGGGATTTTGCGATAGCGCGCATGTGTGTGTGTATGTATGTTCCAGTTTGGTTAGGTTTTGGTTAGGTTTTCATATGTAGGTATGGATGTGTGTGTGGGTGGTGTGTTCCGTTGTGAGGTTTTCGTTTTTCAGGTCTTCGAAAGGTTGAGTCCGATTAAACCAGACTTGGGGTTAAGGTGCAATAGAGTTTCCTTCATATTGCGGATGTCAAAGGTCACGGACCAAGGTCAGAGGTCATCTGAGGTCAGATCCAGACTTCCATTTTGTCAGGGGGATGACACAAGTTTACTTGCTATATTTTTTCATTGGAATTCAGGAATTGTAAGTCTAAAACAATATCATCTCAGGTTTTTGAGTTCACATAGCTGGCAGCTTTTTCTCCATGAAGTCACAATAACAGCACACCTACTCTTGTTTTCTCTCCAGAATCATTGCAAGTGTTAGCAGAGATGATTAACCAATTCCCTAGCCTACTTGAGAGTAGTAGATTCATCTTTGTGCCAGGACCACAAGGACACTGGTCAGCGCAATATCCTTCAGAGGTATGTTTGTGTAATACCACAGAATGTGCAGACAAGATGATCATAAGTAATGTCATCAATAAGCCCGAATAAAGTGTTAATTATGCCACTCAATGTCCATTTTTACACACAAAAAAAATGAAGATTGAATCTCATGTGGTAAGAATTTTATTACAGGGTTTGATGAATATCAGTGAAACTGATTCCTCTCAAATTGTTCTGCATCATTTAGAAGAGCCTGAGGGTGATGAGAGGTGAGTCGAATGAGGGGTGGGATTTAATTCTTCGGGGACCAATTCCTGTGTACATACATTGACTACGCAGTGATTTGAAAACCCATTTGACCAATTAGCATCACATTGCAATATGCACTCCTCCAAGTTAATGCATGTTACATTGGCATATGTTTTATTTTCTCCAAGAAATAAATCCATTGACTATAACCTCTGTGTAGCAAAATGGAACACATTCTTGGCTGAGTAAATCCTAACTGGTCCAATTTTAAAGATGTAAAACCACTTATGCAGGACACTTATGTAGATTTAAAAAAAAAAATTATCGCGACAGAAAAAGTGAATAAGTTCTTATTCCATTGAATATTATGAGATTGTAATTGAAAACATTGAAAAGGATAAGGTAAAATCCATACAAATGGTTAAATTTAAAATAATATAAGTCTCGGTAGTTGATGAAAGACTAGGAGGTGAATTTTACCACCAGCAGTCATTTTGACTAATTGGGCGTTCCCCCCCCCCACATTTTGGATGAAGTCTTCAAAGGGAGACTATGGATTTTAAGTGGAGTTACCCAATGGTGAATTGCATTTAAAATCCACATCCCTCTGTGGACAGACATGATTAAGTCTGCTACAGGGAGAGTACAGATTACAAGTGGAATTGTCTATTGGATAATTTTGGCTATTCCATTTAAAATACACTCTACATCTTTGGAAGATATAGGTACAGGGTTCCATAGGAGTAGTATGAAATAGCCCATTGCATGACTCCAATTGTAACATTCACCCTAATTGTTGGAAATTGGGGTCACTCTTCCACAGTGGTAGTATGAATTTCATACATGGAATTGCCCAATGTTTTTTTTTATTTTACAGACCTGCAATTCCTGACTGTATCACAGAGATTTCAGGAGAAGGGTGCCTAATGCAGTATTCACAACAAACCCATGCAGGTATGTGCTTCCAATTACAGACAAATATGTGACACTAAACACTAAATTGTGCAAATGAAAATATTTTTTAAAAAAATCTTAAACAGCTGTGAGAATCCACGCAATTTCATTGGACCAGGTATTACATGCTGCGCATCGACTTTATTTGGAGGTTAATGCAATTGCGTCTTACCATGTTCGTTACATTCTTGTGCGCCTGCCAATGTTGCTTCTCGTGCATATGTTCTTTGCATCCAATGGGTTAGATTTTTCTCACTGGGTGGTGGCAGTCCGTCCTTGTTGTGTTAACCCATAAGAATCATCAAATTAGGATAACGATTACCTTAATATAATCTGGTTAGGATTTGAAAATAAAGGTATGGTGTTGGGAAATGGTACTCTCTTACGACAAATTGAAACCAGCGATACCATTATTTTTGCATGAAAGAACTAGTTCTCTGGCCTCGTTCTTGCACTTAAAGTAATACCATCGACCTGGTTTTTTTAATTCTTAGTAAAGAGAGTACCGGTTCCCAAATTTATACCTTTATTCTCTAAATAAAAGGTGGTTTGGAACTGAACCCTAATCCTATATAGTGAGTACTAACTGGAGATAAAATGCATTTTTTTAAATTGATTTGCTAACAAAGTAAGTACAGATAGCAATAACTAAGTAACAAATGGTATTTGTATGGTGATTATTCTCAATGTCTTTTATGGTGGTTGCAGCATAGCTTGCAGGACCACTTGCAATCCGTTGTGTGTGTGTATGTATGTATGTGTGTGTGTGTGTATGTGTCACTAAAAAGTTTTTTTATGGTGCGGCCCACAGCTTATATTCTTTGAATATAGTGAGCAGCGAAAGCTGAGAACCGCCAAATTCTAGTTCTGAATCATAAAACACTGAATGAATATCTTGGTTTACCCTTTTACCTCAGTTGTATTATTTTATGTGTGGGTACTTCTGTGTCAAAATAGCATAGTAGCTGTCACAAAAAAACGGCACTGGCTTCTCAAAATGGGGCGCATTGTGTGTAAACACAGAAGTGCTGGTCCGATTGGCTTTTTTGAATTAGGTCATAGCCACAACAACAGCTCGTTCTGATTGGCTGATTGCGCGTTTGACTTCCGAGCAAGTTCCATAATAAGCCCGTCCCATATCGCTCATTAACTGATCACGAGCGTATACGCAGTCAAGAGAGGGCTGTTCTTTTGTGACAGCTACTATAAAAAAGTACAAGCTGTGGGAACAGTCACTGAGAAGTAACTCTTATAAAGCACCACTAATATCAATTCCAGGCAGGCCTGGAAAAACTAGGGAGCTCAGGAACCACATTGGACGGAATTTTGGTATCTATAATGATGTACCGATCCGATCAGTATCTCCCGGTATCGGTACCGAATTGGTCAGATCGGATCGGTATCGGTGATCGAAAAATCTCCCCTAGTACCGATCGACCCCTCCGATCATTTCAACACTACATGAATTTTAGAAATTTATGAAACGAACAAGAAAAATACAAACAATGCTGTGTAATAATATTTAAAGTAAATACCTCGGTGAAAACATGCAATTAAGAAAAGCATCATTTACATATAACAAACCGTATAGGCCAGCATACTGATACAGTGACACACATTTATAGATCGATCTATTTAAACAACGGCCAAGCTCCACGGGGCTTCGTAACAACAAATGACCAAGGCGAGATTGTGATTCCTCCTTTATTATTTGATACATATTCATGAGTCAATAATTCTCCTAGTCTTGGTTTCTTGCTTCCCGTAATTATTTACCATGATTCAATTACTACAGTGACTACATTTATTTATTATTAAAAAGAAAGAGTTTATATTTTTTCTAGAATTTAACTTTTCTTCAGGTTGTTCGCAAATATATGCTTTATAATAAACATCACGATGCACTTCAGAGATTCGGGGAAACCCCATCTCAGAAAAGGTACTGTTTCAGCTGGGGAACCCCCGATGATTCTGTAAAGTCAGTAATATACTAGCTGTCGCAGTGAGCGATTTGTGTTCTCTAGCCACGGCCGTACGACTTGATCTTGGGTCGAAATCGGGTATTGCACATAGCATAGGGATGACTGAATTGACCATTTTCTACTACCCCTTCGGATTTAGTGTCACGTGTGCAAGCACATGGAAATGGAGATGATGACCGGCCGTGTACACCGTGGCGTTCAAGAACATTCTGGCGTTCAAACACACTAGTATAAACATTCAGTTCTCTAAGAAAATCCCACTTTATCGTTCTAAAATTCCATTTTCTTAGCACACTGTATATTATTACAAGGATGAACTTATATCATGCCATATTTGTTCATAAAATATCTTTGGAGTTGTCTGAATAGCAAGTACAACAAGATGACTTCCATAAATGGTGTAGTGTGTATTATGATATGGAAATTCCTTACACGTGCTCATTCAAAAAATATATCGGTATCGGATCGGTATCGGGCCGATCGGTTTACAAAATTATCGGTATCTGCCCGATACGATAAACGTATATTCGTACTCATTAGTCTCTATAAATAAAGAAATTTGTAAGACATAGTGGGGAATTTTGCCATTCGGCAGGAAATGTTGGCATCTTGGAGGGAAACTTTGATTATGTTTCCGGGAAATAATGCATTTTTTCCGTCCATGCTTACAGGATTCAATATTGTACACAGGAAATAGTGGTATTCAGAGAAGACATTGTGATGAAGATGTGCAGGAATTGTATACGATTCCCCGAGGACAGTATGAGATACCAAACCATGTAAGTTACAAAAATCTTACAATTATAAAAGCAGTTCTTTGATGTGTTGATTTTTTTTGATAAATAGACACATCCATAAGTCTTCCTCTTGATGGTGAGGAGGGACTGGGATTTCATTGCACCCATTGTTTTTGTAAGAGCATGTGCCCTTGCCTAAGTGAGATTCTGGCCTCACATAATTGTCCAGGACCATAAATTCAACTCATGATTCATGATTATTGTGTGCTTTATTCTGTTACTGTATTTAAAAGTATTACAAAGATTGACCTGCTGGCTCGAATTGTGTGGAGCGGGATGGGCACTCATCTGGTAATCAAAAGATTGTGGGTTCGATTCCCATTTCAGCACAAAATTTTATTATTTTACTTTAGGGTTAAGAATTGCAGTGACACATAGTGAGCATCTGCCTTATGAGATAATTCATCTGGTTAATGTCCTGGACCATGATTTGGGGAAAGAATCTCAAGTGTGCACCCCCCAAGTTGTGTAAATTGAGTCAAAATGATTTCCATTTACCAAGTTTTACTGTTTAAAATAATTTTTGTTAAAAGGAAGTCTCTTCTCTGAAAATAATGCCCCATTAGACCACAACTTCATATGGGGACAGCTGCCTGCAGGGCTTGAAAAAAATGTACATTTCCAGGGAAGATAGCTGCATTTCTCACATATTTCCCACTATATCATATGTATAAATTTTCCTCCCAATGGCCAGTTCCCTCCAAATGGCAAACTTTCCTGGAAGAAGCTTCCCAAATTCCCCACTTTTTCGAGTCATGGCTGCCTGTCCCAAAAATGCTGGTGCCCGCCCACCACCCTAATTGAGAAATTAGTGATAAAAACCATGATTTGAAACAGATCAAGTAATGAAAACTGATATAAATGACAAGAGAGTGGCCCACTGGTTGGTATTTCCCTTTGGTACTGAAGGTCCCCAGTTAGCCCTCATAGGGCTACTTGCTAAGTTGCTATGGCTTCAGGTTACTAAATTTGGATGTAATTTGTATGAGAAAATATTATTAAATTAGGAATTCTCTCTCCCTTTGACTGGGACAAAACCATGAAAATATCCCAAACTGGGAGGAGGTGAGATCAACACCTTCTGTGCCAAATTACCAAAATCTCAGTCGTCTAGGAACAAAATATATTTCCAATATCTCTTCTTTTGAGCTTTGGGAGCTAAGCTAGGGGCAGTTATACCAACTCCAAGGTTGTATGTTGCATAACCTTAAGTATAATGCCTTTGAAAAAACATTGAAACTAATAGGGATATATAATTGACCACCTAGGATTTTGCTTGTCTCTTCTAATTATTGTTAGTTGTGGATAACAAAGGCACAGTGTTATGCAACTATATGCGGTATTAAGTTTTCCTCGTATATAGCGGCGTTCGCCGATTGGTCAGTATGCGTCATGTGTCCGTGTATAAACAAGCGTATATACCGGCATTTGTGATTAGTCAATACACTTGAGCTTAGCGATAAGCCACCGGCCACGACCTAGTCTTTTGCACAAAATGGTCATTTGGGCACGACCAGAAACCCCTTTACCACTGTAAAAAAATTCGCCAATTCCCGAAATAGTCGGGAAGAGGCACGCACTATTTTATTAGAAACACTACGCCGCCAAAAGCGTGGTGATTCTTCCTTACCCAAAAGTTTCTCCAACAGCTAGCCACGAACCTACTCGGGGTTGGGAGATACAGGTTTTACCCTTCTCATCAGCATGCCACTCTACCTTGCCGGCAGAGAGAAAAACAGGCAGAAAATCGGCGACAGAAGGCACTGACCTAGAGAGAAACGTCAATCCCGAGCACATAAGTATCCTTAGCTAAAGAACGTATAGCTTAAATTGTAATTCGGACAGGTTTTATTACAGTTGTTCTGGGTTTTATTAAATGTCAGTCAGGATGTACTCGCTATGGCGCCCTGCATCACTTTAGTACCAAGTAGCGATGCGGGCTCCCCCTTGTAATTTGGAAAAACTGCACATACTGCAAAAGCTTGCACTGAGAGCAGTGAGCAAAAACATGATTACAGAAGTGCATCTAATCCTTTGTTGGTTAAATATAAAACCAACAATAAAAAATGGGAGTTGTGATAAACATAATATTGGCCATTCATGTACAAAATACAGCAACAAAATGTTGCCCTCCACATTTGACAAAATGTTTGTAACAAATGCACTAAAAATCACACTTATTCTACAAGACATGCAACAGATTTGGATTTAGTGGTAAATCTATATCTTACATTGGGGTTAAACAATGGAATAACATTCCATCAAAATGTTTAAAAACTCAAAAATAATCATTTGTTTACATTTCATTTTATAAAAAGTCCCCTCATTTTTAACTACAAATTATAGAAACAGAGTCTGGGACTTGACAGGCCTTTATTCGGCTTACTTTCCAGTACTCTCCACTTCATTATATTTCATGTATACAACATATTATATAGTTATCATATTGTATGTAATATGTTTATACCGATGTTAGTGTATGGAGCGATTAAATAAAAATATGTTATGTTATGTTATTCCACTCTCCCGTATGTCACAGAATTTTCCTCAATTTTTTCTGTACTCTGGGCTTTTTTCTCGGGTGTCTTTCAACCTTTAGATCCCGAGTTATC
>JAMKCH010043559.1:0-37696 GCA_023653785.1 Ophioderma brevispina | reverse complement strand
TCATGATTATCGTTTAGTTTTATTACATAGGTTCAATACCAACCTGTTCACTGCACGTGTAATAAATTGCGACAATCGTAGCCTTTTTCCAATTGGTTGGTTGCGGTGCCATTCACAATTCGCAGTACAGTACAGAACCAATCACTGAAAATCAGATTGATTGGATAAAAGATTAGGCGTTCAATGGGCGTGTCATAAATTGCCAGATTCTCGTGACCCATATAAAAAGAATAGAATTTTAAAAATACACAATTACAAAAAACTTTTTAAAAACAAAATCCAAAAAGACAAAATTTCAAATTGATATCCATTAACGTGAAAATATTTGAACGTTTTTCAAAACCTGGTTTATATTGATTAAAACGGTTTTTTTTTGTGTTTTTTTGTTTTTTTTATTACCTGTACCTAGTTTGGGATGGGTTGGAGGCAAAACATCCAGATTAAACCGGAGCTAGCACACATTGGTAAAACATCTCAGTACAAAAGGTTTGAAGGATTAAATATGTTGACAGACTGACAGGGACCCCTGAAACATGATTCTAAGTGCTGCAAATGGTGCCTTAAGGACCGAGGGGGCCAAAAACAAAGTTTGTACAGGGGTCCAAATTATTTATAAATGGATCCAATCTGTTGAAAAGCACACCAGTATCGTCTAACCATAACGATTCAGAAAAGGATAGTTGTAAATTACACCTAAAGTTTCAGAGTTTGATAGGCTAAAAACGCAAAAATCAATAATAAGGGTCAATTTCAGTTTGTAAGGAGGTCAATTTAATTAGGTGCTCCGATTTGGATAAAAAATGGTTCAAATTATTGTGGAGTTCATAGGGTTAAAATACGGAATAGTTTAGACTGTCTTAAATGCTTAGTTTCCGATGTAGGGGCACAGACGGTCAAAGTCCATTGCATCAATTGGGGCTAGATTTGTTACCCCCCTACTTTCTTAAGCCAGCATTTTAGACACTCAAACTATTCCTATTTTGAAGCATGAGCTCCACCAATATTTGCCACCATTTTTTATCCAATAATCGGAGCAATTTTTTTTAAAAGTTGACCCCTGTTACAACTGAAATTGACCTTTTTCATTGATTTTTCTGTTTTTAGCCTCTAACTCTGAAATACTTAGGCTTTTTGTAACATATACAAATACATATCTTTTCTGATTCCTTATGGTTTGACACATTATATCGGCATTTACTTTTCAACATGATTGGATCAATTTAAAAATTTGGACCCTGTACGAATCTTTGTCTTGGCCCCTCTCTTAAGGCACCACCTCCGGCACTTAAGAATTGATTTCGGGGTTCCTGTCAGGCTGTCGACATATTAAAATCATCAAACCTTTTGTACATTAGATGTGTTACAAATGGGTGCTAGCTTCCAGGGCTAATATGGTCCACCAAAACCCTTCTACTCAAAAAGCTTATAGACTATTACATCTAGATATCAAAGTCATGGATAAACTAGATTGATTTAGCCCAACCCAAAATCTCAACAGAGAGCATACAGCCAAGCATCAAGTGTCAGACAATGATCTGGAAAGAAGGGAGCACAAGAACCAGAGAAATGCGGAAACAGATCGAGAGCCAGGAAAGAAAAGGCCAAAGATGACACACAACGCCTGTCGGCATTCCAGCTGTCGAGATTGGGCGCCCCGCAAGGAAAAAATAGTGATTTGAAGATGGGTTTGGGGAAGGTTTTGCACAGGATTTTTACAGAAAAAAACAAACACAAAGATACACAAAACAAAGAAAAGACAACAAAATAGACACCACAAAGACAACTCAAACATACCATCCACAAGCACCCGGAACCCACACAAAAGCTCACAACATATCAAATAAATGATTACAATGAGGGGAAAACACACAACCAACATAGACACACACATTGGGACGGACAAAGACATCACCCTCCCTTACACTCACTCTCCCCTTCTCTCTCTCCTCTCTCTCTCTCTCTTTAAAGAAGCCCGATTAGCACAGATGCCGTGGCAAAAACAAAATAGATTATTTTTTTTATTTTTTTTAAAACAAAACAACTATATATTATGAATCAAGATAATAGTCATTTTTGAAAGCTGTGTAAAGCGGCACTGGCACATTCTTCACAAATATGACATTTCTTCAATTTGCTCTCAAAGGATAGTCTCGGCCATTGGAAGAACCGAGATATATTTTACACATAAAAATAACAGACCCCAAAACAGCTAGAGACAATTGATATGAGATTAAAGACATCCAGGTAATTTGTAGGCCTACTTTAAGTTTTCCATACTTATTCAACAAAGGGTATCTACATGAATATTTGTTGACTCTTACACTAATATTAAAACCACAAAGGTATAGACCGGTCTAAACAGTGTGCATAGCGTGGAAACCATGACATACGGCGCGGTGTTCTTGTGTTAAACGCAATTTAGTCGTCTGCTGAAACGTCGCCGGCGGCGACGTTAAATTACAAACTCGTTTGTACCCATAAGGAAGCTGATTTGTCTTAATCATTTCGGGTGATGCTTTTGTATATAAAAAGGTTTACAACCATGCAAAAATATCGATTTTGAAAAATCTTGAGGGCGCACTATTTTTCAAATGTGCCGTGTCTCTTTAGTTTGTTATTATGTTCAGCAATTTTATTCAATTACTTTGTTTATTCTCGCCAGAGATAAAATGCGTATTAATTGGGGAGACGTTTTCTGAAATTTGCCTCTATGAATATAACAGAGGAAAAGAAAAATGATACACATATCATGTCTGAAATATCCCTAATGCCAAACATTTATCAAATTTAGAAAAGGATAAAGGACAGATTAGTCACAGTATTGATAAAAAAATAAGAGTTCATCCCACAATGGAGAAACCTTTCTACCATACAAAATAAATTGATCAAATAGTTTCAGGAAGTTATTGCAGCAGTAACCAATTTGGGAATCAGCTCTGCCAATAAGAAGTGCAAATTAGTACAAATAGCTTGTGACAAATTTAAAATAAAAGGACCTCAACTTTGTTTCAATAGTACAAGTAAATTGCTCTTGTGACGTGATTCCAATAAATGTCTTCAAGAACGTCAAGAGAATCAATCCATTATTTTAGACTTCAACTGGGGCCAAGCTTTCAGAATTGAATACGCATATGCTAAGAACTCAGTTTATCAACTTCGAGAAGTGAAAGCAGAAATAGTCTCAAAACCGTTCACTTGAATGTTATTTGGGTTTTGAAACCAAGCAAGAGAAATACTCTTGATTGAAACACATACTTTCTCCGTCTCTAATAGAAATATCCTTATTAAATACAAGATCCTCAAAAGTCTTAATAAAATTGAAACATCTGTCAAGATCTGACAAAGTTGGAATCCTTTTCATTCCAACAAGGGTAGAAGAAGAATTTCTTCGTTTTAGCCCGCATGTTCTTGTACCACCAAAATTACATCTTGAAGATGGAAAGTCATGAGACAATGGAATTTTTCCATTCATCTACTTCTGTAATAAAACCACAAATGTTATAGTTCGTAGTTGGCATTGGAAAGAGTATCAAAACTGAATATGGAGCATCCGACCTCATCAAAAATTGTGTAATCTGGATGACATCAGAAGAACAGGACATTTCAAGGGATTGCCCAAAAACTGGTATATCAGGATTAAGCAATTGTTTAACCCAGACAAACTTTTGAGCCTGTGAACAACACTCGAGGGTCAACCAACAAAAGACACCACACTGTAGTCATTAAAGAAGATGTTCGCTTATTAATGTTATTCATTCCTCCACTCCAAATAATTTGAAGAAGAGACTATTTAATTTTTTTAAAAGACCTTAGGAATATTGATGCACAAACAGAAAGCGATAAAGCAGCTGAGGGAGTAACAAAGCTGTGGACTAACAGTAACTTTCCCCCAAAGTGAAAGACTTCCAGAACGCCAGCAATTAAGGGTCTGTTCAATTGATGAAGTTTTGGGATGAAGTCAAATCGTAGAGAGCTTTTTGTTCAAAAGAAAAGGAATTACCAAGCGTTTTTAAAAAGTAGTAGCTTGCCACTTCCGGCTGAATTTTCGAAGGTTATGGAAACATGCTGCCCTCTTAAAACTCCATATGAATTGACTCGATTTAGATAAATAACTTTACAAACGAGAAAAATGCAAATTTATCAAGTATATTGAAAGGATGAAATGATTCCAAATCTCCCTGTAAAAAACAAGTAGAATCATGCAGAAGTAAACTATTTTTCTTTTAGAGTCACCAACTTTAATCCCTTTTAGCTTCATTATTCGAATAGCAATTGCTAAAATTTCAATAGCGAAAAAGGAACAAAAACGATGGAGGGGGCAACCCGAAAAAATGCAGAGACATATTAAACGGACTGCTAGAAAACCATTATTAATGACATAGCTCTTCTAGGTTATGAGGGTTTTCACCCACCCAATAAAATTTGCCCTAAATTGAAACGATTTAAAACCTCAAAAGAAAATCGGGCTCAACACTATCGAATGCTTTTCAATATCCAAATAAATAATTGAGCCGGGATATCCATTTGATTCTTGAAAAATCAATTAAATCAATGATTGTACAAATATTAACCGATATCGACCTTTCAAAAAGCCATTTTGATCTTATGGATAAGAGCATTGAGGACCAGCTTCAGGTCGATTTGCCTACACTTTAGAACACATAATTCCAAGGTGTTTAAATTTTAAACAAAAACGGTTTACTGGTCATCACTCACCCCTGCTTAAAAATTAAGCAACTGTTAAAAATTAAAAAAAACTTGTTTAAAATTAAACAACTTGTTTTAAGTTTAAGATCAGTTGTTTAAATGATGTTGCGCGATGACCAGGGTAAACAGCAGTTGGTTAAAGATTGCGAGTTGTTAAAAAAATTGTTTAAAACTTATACAACCTTGTTAAGACAAAATGTTATAACAACAAATAAACATCTGATTGTTTAAAACTTAACAACAGCACTTTAAACAACCCTCGTTTTAAACAGCAAAAATTGTAACCAGTGTTCTACGTGTAGTTTTTCAATAAGTTTATGACATCCGCGTAGATCAACACAACAGAGATAGGGCGATAATTCTTAAACAAACAAGGGATCGTTATCTTTTTGGAAAGTACGGTGATGACTCCGTTTTTCTGAGAAAGCGACAAGACACCTTGATCAAAAGAAAAATTAAAAGACTCGACTAAAATATTAGCAATATCTTGGACGAAAAAGGCAATGTACAAACTCGACAGGGCGTTCCATCAAGACCAGGAGATTTGTTGAGGCTCACGGACTTTAAGGTCACTAGAAGTTCAGCCTTGAAAATTGGTCTATTAAGAACACCTTTATTTTCTGCTGCAAGTTGAGGGATATCAGGTGATCAAGAAAAGATAGAGCTGCCTGACAAGATTCAGGAGTAGAACGTGTCGAGTAAAGACTACCATAAAATTACGAAGATCCTTTAAAATCAGATCTGGATTGTTTGAAGACCACCATCAGTCATAAGATACGAACAACTTCTTTTCGCCAGAAGTTTTTCCAGATTACAAAATTCTGGAGCTCTTCTACGCCATGCTCCACCACCTAAAACTAGGTTTATTACCCTATTGACCGATACTCTGGCTAAACCTGCGTTTATCAATCATTTGAAGAACAATTGTTTTATCGAATTAAAGGTGGGTGACCCGATCGACAACTCGCCCCAAACCACTTTTCTCCATCAAAATTGAGATTTGGAATATCAGAGAAAGTCATTTTTCTCATTACCCCAGGAAACGTTTCCATTTAATTTCATTGTATTCAGTAGGCCTAATACATCAAAAATAGTGATAACACAGAAAAGCACACATAACCAATGCAATGATTGCCATGTATAAATGGTATTCGTATAAATAACAAAATTATAGGCCAAATGAGACTATAAAATCTAAGTCAACCTCTGTTGTGAACTATTTAATACATCTAAGGGGGCAGTTGTCAGTGTTATTCTTTGGTATGAGGCAGCAGCTAAATTTTGTATGCGTTGGAGCCAACTCATGTTGATTGTGGGTTTGAGAAATCTGTGTCCACGGTGGACGAAAGGTAGGGCACTCATTGAGAATGTTTTCCGCAGTCTGTGATGGGGACCAAATTGGCAGGTGGCGATGGTGGGATGGCCGCAGCCCCCATAGGTGCATATTGCTATATTGAAGCGACCGACTCCTGTGCGAATCCGGTTTAATGGTGACCCATTCCTTGCGTGGGGATTGCTGACAGGTGGTAGTTCTGTCAAGTGTAATAGTGAGTTGATCTGGTCTTGGGTATCTAGCCATGAGTATTCCATGTTGGTAAGAGGTTGAGAAGGGAACGGAGAGTTTAAACAGCGTGTCGGCAGAAAGGTCGAGTGGACGAGAGCGCAGTCTCTGTCTACCGAGATGGTGTGATTCTTTGACCGTGTTATGCAGCAGGTGCTGTTGTCAACAGGGCCTGATTCACTAGTTTAGCGTGTTGTGTTCTCTCCGAAGTACTGCAGGTGCAATGCCTGAAAGCACTGGTAGAATTCAGATGGAGTAGGACGGCGGAGGCTGACATACGTATTATGCCCCCGTTTATTCTCTTCTCCCCCCCCGCGCCCCCCCCCCCCGCCACTCCCCCCCCCCCCCCCCCACCCCCCCCCCCCCCCCCCCCCCCCCCCCCCCCCCCCCCCCCCCCCCCCCCCCCCCCTCACCGAAACCCCCATTTTGAGGAACGTGTGGCCTAGCGGAAAAGAGCAGGACTAGTGGATCATTAGACCGTTAAAAGCGTGAGTTCGAGCCCCAGCGGTCAACGTGTTTGTGTCCCTGGGCAAGAAGATACTTAATCTCAATTGATTAAGTCTACCCTAAGCGAAATATGGGGAGCTGTTATGGGCAACGTTACAATTTAACAATCAAGTGCTGGTAGGTTTTGCGCTTGGCCGGCTGCCGACCTGTAGGCGAAATGATTGTGACGATTTCCTGATGGCGCGTAATAATAATTCGGCAACAGACGCAGTGAGCGACTTCGGGCCGGAGTCTGGCGCTTTATAAATGTCCATTAGATTATTATTATTTTATTCTCCTCTACATGAATGACCCCCTTTGCAAGAAATCTGTCACCGTAGCTCTTGATATCAAGGGTCGGGGGCAGGTTACGTCATGTCATATACAAGTCCCCCCCCCCTTGTGAAATTGCCATTGTAGTATTCCACCTGAGGGCGCCTTAAAGTTTGCAAGGGGTTACAATGGCAAATTGATGATATTGTACTAAAAACTCATCTTCATGTGTTCCTTAGCGTACTAAGGAAAGGTCTAGTTTGCCCTATCTGGGATCATTCATAGATGCAAATTTCAAAACCTCTCCCAATTTTAGCCGATTTGGAGAATAAAACAACATACTAGTATGAAAAATAAAATTGCTAGAACATAATAACAAAAAATGGACTATCAATCTTGACCTAATAGTTTTCTCTTATTTTGGGAATATTTTTATTTTTATTTATTTTTAGTATTCCTTTTTTTCTAATTGTTTTGCCACGGCATAATTTTGGTCTGGCTGATTAAAAGGGGAAGAGAGAGAGAGAGAGATTTCTTAATTCACCCCCCCCCCCACAAAAAAATCAAGTTTAAAATCCAGTTCATCGACCGAGTTATGGGGTTTTCTTTCAAAAACTGGTTTATGAAACTTGGTAATACTGAAAAATCTAACCGGATTATCAATTTGGAAAAGAAAATCTTTATCAAATTTATAACGGGGTTGTGTGTCAAAAGCAAGGATTGCCTAAACCCAGTTTATTAGACCGATGGTTTTTTTTGTAAAACTAAAGTCCACGATGTATAACCCTGGTTTATCCATTTTACACATCTAGTTTACCAACTCCATAAACAACGATTTATCACGTTTCAATGTTGGAGTCCCCTAATGGACAGGCATAGATTTTGAAGCAGTTCATTCAAAAATTGAGCCAAGTTGCAAAATTTGGTTCATCCTTCATGAAGACTGCACGGATCTATAAAAGGATCAAAGGATTACAAAGTATTGTACAGCTTTAATCCGTACAAAGAGTCTTACTCTAGTTAACTCATGAATATCTTACAACCAAGGGAACAGACAAAATTTAGTCAAACATATTTTTGCTAAAAAATAATTTTTAACACGGTATAAATTTATTATAAGAAATTCTTTCTAATTTAGGATGAGTTAGGCACCATATTTCATTTTATTTGATTTTTTTATATATAAATATTAGGCCTATTGCTATTTGCACATTTTCACTTACTGTCAGGTGGTATTAATCAATTTTTCATCCCTAGGAAGATCTTAGCTTTTCTTCCAGATGGGGTTCAGTCCTCGGTTATTCCATTTGGTCTAATTCAATTTGCGTCATATAGCCATGGTCCAACTTAATTGGTCTAAACCAATTGTCTAATACAAATTTGTCTATAACCATTAAGTCTAACATCCAAGTATCGAACAACCAAAATGTCTAATAGCCATTGGTTAATGCCCATCTAGTCCAATGCCCATTTGTCTACTACCATTTGGTCTTAATAACCACAAACCACCATTGGTTCATTCCCATTTGGTCTAATACTCCATCTTGTCTAATATTCATTTGGATAAATCATTTGGTCTAATACCCAATTGGTCAATATCCATTTGGTCTAATATTCCATTTGTCTAATATCATCTGTCTAATATCCATTTGGTCTAATATCCATTTGGTCTCAATCCATATGGTCTAATGTCCACCTGGTTCAATATCTATTTGGTCTAATACCCATTTGGACCAGATGACATTAGACAAATGGTAGTAGACCAATTGGATATAGGACAAATGGAGTTAGAGGCAAATGGTTATTAGACCAAATGGGTATTAGACCAAATGGATATTCGACCAGATGGATATTAGGACCAAATGGATATTAGACCAATTGGGGATAAGACCAAATGGTATGTAGACAAATGCCTATTAGCCCAGAGGGTATAGACCAAATTGGACATCGACAAATCGGTTATAGACGAATGAGATTGAGACAGATGAATATGGAGACTACCATGGCTATTAGATAAATGGTTTTTAGCCTACATGGTTATTAGACTAAAATGGTATTAGACAATTGGAGTTAGCTAAAATGGCCAATTAGGACCAAGTGGGATAAGACCAAATGGCAAGTCACCTCCGTCCTCGCCTGGTCCTGGGCAGGAACGCTCTGCAGCTATTACACCCCATAAAACCGCCCAAAGTAATTTTACAATACACTTATCGATCAATCTCCTAGATGTACCGTTCCGCCAATTTTCACAGTGGCTGTAAAGTTGATTGTTGATGAGTTTGATGCTACGAAAAATTCGTACCAGTAGACTTGCTAAATCAAAATTGGAAAATGCAGGGAAATATGGATTATTTGTGATTGGTAAGCTGGGAATGCCCAATTAACTGTTTACGTGTAAACTCTATTTCCAGTATTTATCGCCAAAAAATAAGAAATGCGTAATCTTTCAGTGCAGTGGCGCAAATTCGCAGCTCCGTCAATGCATGATTATTAATTTATAAATTTGATTTCATGGTGATTATCACAGAGATCTTACAAAAAAATATTGATCGAAAAGGAAAAACACGCCCATATAGGACCCTAAGTCCAAATTGTTGAAAGCTAGGGCGAGCTAGGCATACATGTTTTCAGGACTAAATCTAGTTTGGAAGTGAAACAGGGCACACCACCGTCATGACCGCTAGCACACTCAGCCCCCACTGCCTATTGCCTAAGCATAACTCACATATGTCTGTAAGGCCAGGAATGTGATTCTTAAGTTTCCGTTGGAGCGCGCATCATGATCAGTTACGATAATCGTAAGAGGTCTTTACATACACATTTTATGTGACTTTAACATTTGGACTGGACCTCTAGTACGACAATAGGCTATGCGAACGGAGCGTAGAATAAAACAAATACCTATGTACTCATTATAAGAGCACTCAAATACACAGTGATTGTGACTTTCACCGACTTCTTCTAACAAAAAAATTTTACTTACATGATCTTGAGAACTCTTACAAATAGTGCACTCTTGGTGTGTTAGATTCTTGATAATATGGTAAAAAAAGCATTTACTTTACAAGCCGTTTTCAATCCAAAATGGATTGTATTTTGATGCTATACAACAGCTTCCGGTAAGTCAGCAGTCTGAGGTCAGTTTACGGCAGTCCGGTAATACGTAAATCCTGGCTTCTAAAATTGAAAAAAACATAGCGTTTGAAAATTCTCAAGACTGGAATTATCGAAAGGCATTGTGCGGAAAAAGAGATGTGGCCCGTAGCGACTGCGTGTTAGCCTTCCGTTCTGCGAGCACCGAAGTACCAGACATAAACGTTCATTTTCTCGCTAGGTTCTATATGTTCAGACCCAATTACAGTACCTAGTCAAAACACAACATAGTAATGACCCTATGATGCAAAAAAAAATCCATAGAACCCCTTCGTTTCCGGAGATATTTGAGATTAAGTGTCAATACATTCGCTATGACGGACTGATAACACGTTATCTCTCGCGACAGTACTAATTTAGATATCTTTGCAGTCTGTAGCACGACACACCGTGGGAAATACTTCAGACCGTCGTAAGGTCAATTGAAGCAGGGACCCTAAGGCTGACTAAAAAGAGAATAGAGACATACTGTAATAAAATGAGTAGCTCATGATCAGCGGTCGTACGTGGCGGGCAGTGTGATTCACGTAGGTCAATAGTCATACTGCATGAATTAGGACCGAGGCCGGTGCAGAGCTATCATTAAAAAAGTGTATGGTATTTGCTAGCCTGAAGCCTATAACATGCTTCAGTCAAAGCGAGCGATTGTCATGAAGCCAAATACCAGACTTGCCCCAAGATCAAATGTACGCAGGATCAGAGCAGAAATCGCTCGCTGCGACTGGAAGTATATCGTGAGGTTTTTAAATGGTTACAAAATTGGGTCGCACATGTATGACCTTTCACCTGTTACAGTGCAATGGATTTCCGGTTTGCGACTTAGTCAGTGAAGTGGAAATTATCGTCTCTGAAAAGTGCATCAAATTTGTTCTTTTAAGTTTATACTTCTTCCTGAAAACTACTCAAAACATTTACGGGTTGTCTATACCGATGTCTTACAGCCCAAAAGTAAGTAAATTTGATAAACATGGACTCATTTAGAGAATCATTAAGTTGAGCAAAATTGTTTTATACATCGGTCCCGAATTCTTTTTGCATGACTGAGGGCCAGTAAAATATGTCAGGTTGATAAAAGATAAGGCCAATCAAGTCATACTTAGCAGGACTGGCCATCAGATTTGAGCGTGGCACAATTTCATTATGTGTGAAAAAGATTGTTTTTCTTGAAAACTTGTCTTAAAGCAATATTGGCACATTTTTTGAAGAGCGTCCCCAATTTGCAAAATTTGATATTTTGCACAGTTACGTTGGTAATTGTATAGGAAAACTATACCTGCGAACGAGGAATGCCTAAAAATGCGTTATTTATCAAAAAAATAAGCGGTTTTGTAATTATATTGGGATCCCGATTGGACTTAACGGCAGCGATGGAAATGCTACGTTTATGTCCGTCATGATGAATAGTGCCATCTCGGAAAATAACCTCTAACTTGGGCTTGCCCGAACTATTAAAAACAACTAATGGATGAGCATAGACATGTACGTAAATGGCGCTATTCCCGGCTATTCCAATTGGAAGGCCGTTTCCAGCAGCTTTGAATTAATTATCGGGGATCCCAGATAAGAATGATTTGTACAAAATTACTTCGTTTGTGACACATAGAAATTTTCGAGTTAACCATTCACAGGTATAGTTTGTAGCAGTTACCAATGCAACGTGTAAAAATCTCCAAATTTTTGAAAAATGGGGGGGCCCTTCAAACAAATGTGCTAATATTGCTTAAATAAACTTGGTGCACAAATGCTTGAACTGATTTTGAAAGTTTTAGAAATAAACTGCAAATACCACCGTTTTGTTAATTAGGCACTGTAAACTTTGTTTATGTAACAAATATAAGGTGAGTAGTGGTATTTAAGATGTCTTTAATGTAATAATGAAAATGACAGTAAATAATGAAATTACAGAAAATAATTAATAATTGAAATTGACATCGTACCTTTTAAAAATCGCCAACAAGAAATAAGAATTCAACTTACCATTGGCCTAACATGTTGTATTAACGGATGTGAAGTTATGCAAAAACCCCACAGGGTCGCATTCATAGGTTGGTCCTAAAAACTATTACATGGTAGAAAATAACAAAAATTTGAGCCTTTTTTCATTCAACAGAGCACTTACATTTAATCAATACATTCTAGACATTTTAAAAGTACCACATTTTTGGAAAGCTTAATAACAAAGATGCCAAAGAGCGAAGTGCAACTTTATCATACAGGGTTGGTCAGAATATTACAGGGTGAAGCATACAAAAGTTAACATGTTTTTGTCATGGTAAACTGTGTGGTTTCCTTTTCTGAATGATATGTAGATCAAAAGAATATGGATTTCAGAAAGGTATTGCTTAGGCCCTTGCAAACAAGCAAGGAAAACGGTTCACAATACCTTGTGTTAAAATAACAGGGGGGTCAAATTATGCTTATTTGGGAAATTACATGTATAAAGATTTTCATACTATTTTTCAGAGGAAATCTTTTCCTGGTCATTGATAATGGAAGCAAGTTGCTTTCAACAGATATAAAACCCTATTCTTGTGTACTTTTGTTTATACAAGGGACAGAAATAAAATACCCTTAAAGCCAAAACTTTCTGGTGGCTCAATGTCTTAATAATGCTGACACGGAATTGAACTAATAAAATATTGTTAAGAACAGTGTAGCCAGAGTAATAGTGTATGTGTCCTCTTCTAAAACCAGCATTCCTTTGATAAAATCATATAGGTGATAAAAATTAAAGTCATTCCTTCGATATTTCTCACATTTAAAAAGGGTCCCGCTCGTATCACAAAAATTTTTTTCTGATATAACACTGATGTCAAGCATATTTGTCCTCATTCATTAACAGCATTAACACATTCACACTTCTAAAAATATGTGCCTACGGTACAAAGAAATCATTTATGGTGACAGGATATCACTCTGAATGAATTTAAATTACAACAAAAAATGTCATTAATTCAGCACCCTATACACTTTGAACCACCCTGTTAGTATATCTATCATATCAAATATTTTTAAAAATAATCTGGGGGGGGGGGGGCTTGTGCTTAAAACATGACTCCATGCAAAATAACCAGTCTTAAGCATTGTATAACACAAAAAATAAACCAATGTGACACAACTACATTTTAAGAAATTAGTCACAAAAGTGTATTTTTTCCACCTGTATAATTTCCTCCCCTGTATAATGCATGGTGTTTCTTTGCAGATTTACATCTTACACTGTATTATCACAATGCTTATGAAAAAAATGATTTCCTTACTGTGACTACTTTTTCAGAGTAGAAAAGGTCAGAAATGTGATGTATTTTCAGTTTTTTATGTGCAAGTCTATGGCTGCTCCTCCACCGACTGGCTCCTCCCACGCTCCACCCTGACATACTTGGGACAATTTTAAACGTAACTTCACTATTATTCACTCAAATGAAATGGGACTTGTTGCCTTAATTACAGAAAGAACAAAATTAGCTACAAAATGACACAAAATTGTGTTGTCATACATACAGTACTTCCAGAACTATTTACTTTGAACATAAAATTTGTGGGACAAGTGTAATATCTCCACCTATTTGACCAGACCAACTTATGAAAATGCGACCACATGGAATACCTTTTCCCGTTAGTGGTTCCGAGCTGAGCCGAGTCCCAGTACCTGTGACTTCAGGTCCGGGTTTATCTTTTCACAGTTGGACTATTATCATTTACTGCGTCGAAGTCCACAGTGGATTCAACAGCATTAAAACGCGTTTAACAAACACAGCGTGTGTGCCCAGCGCTGTCGAACCACAACTGCGTCATTTGTATACATTACATCCTTTTTAGACACTTTAAGTTTCTCACCTTTTGCGTTGTTGGGTATCTTGGCCTTCTTATTGGTCGTAGAGTGTTGCAACATCGGATTAATAATGTTCTTCAAAAAGAAGTTTTTTTGAATAGCCACTTTGAATCGCCTGTCTCATCGGCCTCCATCTTTATTATGATTATCTATTGTAACGTTTGCTTCAAAATCGAT
Organism: Ophioderma brevispina; assembly: GCA_023653785.1. Lineage (NCBI taxonomy): Eukaryota > Metazoa > Echinodermata > Ophiuroidea > Amphilepidida > Ophiodermatidae > Ophioderma > Ophioderma brevispina. The sequence goes on along the minus strand of JAMKCH010043559.1, from coordinate 23,507 downwards.
TGATTGCCAAATTCGAGAGAAATCGGGCGCTATAGGCGTATTCTAATTTTGATAGCGAGTTAAAGCACAGGAAAATATCGTCTGAAATGTGGCCCAAATACAATACACCCGCCTACGGCGTGGGTGAATTACGAGCGTGAACTTAGTCTCTCACGCAAATCCAATTTAGATATTTTTCGCACTCTGTGACACAGACCACACCATCTGTAAATCCCACGGGGTAAATACTTCCGACACGCTGTATTTGCCCGAACCGAACAGTTTGAATATTCAATTGAGACAGTGTTTGGGTGTCTATCGTACACATGGAGGACTAGACGAAGTACAATGAAGATTTGAAGCTCCAGAAATTTTGATAAATTTGACCCTTGTAGAAACTTCGCATCACTGTAAAACAACGCTATTTTAAGGTAAGGTTAGTGACAATGTATTAGTGGGTGTATATCCAGTGCAGCATTATAATTTGGGAAACAATACCACCTTGAATTTTGCTTTACACTAAAAAAATTCTGCTGCACAAACAGTCATGACTAGATAGTCAAAGATAAAGACAACATACAAAAGTTAAAGAATTATATAGTATGATCATCCGAGAACTAAGCAGGCAGGCCATTTCAAAGAGCCAACGTTGCAGACTGGCAGACGAACAAAATATCACAAAGCAATTCAGAATCGAAGTTGATATATGTTCTTAGATAATAAATTACCTTTTGAAATAGTTAATCCTCAAAAATTTGTCTAAAACAGTTAGAAATCCATCATTTTCCGGAGATAAGAAACAACATTTATCATGCAGAAGTGATTGCAGTTCCAATTTTCTTCAAATTTTATTAATTTTAAATCTTTGAAGTTTTTTCACATATGTGATCGCATATATAGGTCTCAAGTTGTGTTTGATAGAGAAAAAGGGAATATAGTACATTTAGATGGATTTTGAACGGACAAAGTTGAGGTAGGTAACCCCAAAAAAAAAAGGGGCGAAAGGTATTTCCATGTGTGCTCTTTGCAAATTCACATCGTATTTATGACAAACATGTTAAAGACAAATGTGAAGTTATGCTTAGCAGAACTTACCCCACTGCATATGACCGGGAGTGGACCTACGTTACACCACCAGGGAAAGCCAAGGAACTAAACGTAGCATGGTGATGATGTGAAAACAAAGTGCGCAAAATGAAAAAGTGTGATCACGCACATTGCAAGGACTGACGCTTTCCAGCGGCATATCGAATGATTTGTTTTTTACACACATTTTTTTGCTAAGCATGTTTTTGCCAAAAAGCCCGGTTATCACTTCCAACTATTGTTTAGAGAACTGAAAAGCCTAAGGTACATGGAAAAATGTTTGGTCTTTAAAACATGTAGAGTCAAACAAAAACCTACTTTTTCTGCAGAGATGATGGTCACAGCCACCAGAAAAAAAGAAGTCATTTGAGGGTGGAAACCGGATCGATATTATGCTAGCTAGCGGCCTGGGAATCACAGCCATTTTGGAGAAGGAATCTGCACTCGCGTAGTTCCAAAAAATGCCATGATTGGTAGAAGCGCACAAGAAAAGGCTGTAAATCAAAAATTTGGGGAAAATGCTATTCCTATTAAGGCATAAAAAAAAAAATAGGTTTGTTGGCGTAACGGAGACAAAAATATCAGGGTCGGTCGTTTTTGTTTTTTTTTTAGAGATCTTAATTTTGTACTCTGACATGAATACAGATGCTACTATTTAAAGATTCTTTAATGACATAGACAAAATCTTGTATTTTACGTAGGGCTGGGAATTTCGGGCGTGCATTCGGCTACCCGCCCGACCTTGAATTACCAGGGTCAGAATTCCAGTCACGGTTACCCGAATGTCAAGTTTAAAAAAGTTCAAATCATTTAATTTGCACTGCCTATAAATACAATCTGCTACTTCAGTCACATGGCGAGATATGTATTGAGTGCCATCTCACAATTGCACAGTTGTGGGAAATTTCACCTCAATAATGTATGTGAACCCAACAAAATCATATTACTGAAACATATAAAAAACTGCGACCTTAGTCCACAAAGCATTTATTTGGTAATTTTAGCATGATCTGAAATGCTTTGGTTCTAAAGGAAACATTTCTTATCTGAAGAAATGTTATGTTCAATATCAAGCATGTGCATGAATTATGGGGTGGCTATCACCCTAATACACATAGGGCTACAGCCCAGGCATGGCACAAATTGAGACTAATTACACCATGAACCTTCCAAGTTCAGAACTCTAGAACTCCACTGCCTAAATTTCCCTTTCGGAGTGAAGTGTGAAGGGCCATTGCCACATAAAAAAGGACATAAAACCTGAAATTAGGTCGGTCATATGCAGCTATATTTCAATGTGTACTATTTTTCAGGGGTTTTGATGCAATAAATACAGTAATAAAAAAAAATGGTGATAAAACTTTGGTGAAATAATGTGAAAGCATCTGAAAGTTAGAAAGATTTTGTGCAGTCAATTGGTAATTGGAAGTTTTCGGGTAATACTTTGTAGTTTGATTTGTTGTCTTGTTTTATATTTTTTTGTCTTTGCTGTGGTAACAAAAAATAGTTGTTTAAAAATGTGGATGAAATAATGGTCGGTCGGCAGAATTTTTTTTTTTTTTTTTTTTAAGAAATTGTTCATAAACAAGGTTTTTTTTAGGGTGGTTGGGTTACGCCAAACAACAATTTTTTATGCTAACATATGACAAAGGCATCCGAAACAGCACCCCCATATGATAACAAAAAGAAGCAAAACAAGACCTTTTACCATTCTGTTTTATGGGCATGGCCAATTTAAATAAAGTTTGGAAACCTAGGAAAAAATACTTTTTGTAATCCTTATAAGGAGATAACGTGTTCGTGTACATTTAAACCACAATTTGACTCAATAAATTTTTCCCTGTACTATCATTTCCCCCTTGAAGAAGGGGGAAAAAAAGCGTAAAAAGCACGTCCAAAAATTGAACCCCCTTTTTCTATTTCTGACAGACTGGGGCTGAAACCCAAACAGCAACAAAATCGTGTATAGGCATGAAAATCCTACGTGAATACCAAACAAACCACACTAAAAGTGTCTCTAGGCAGGGCCAGGGGAGGGCGGCCAAGAAATCCCAATTTCAGACGTCGCCAATGGTTTACCACGTAAAGCGAACTCTTGACGAAAAATCTGAATTTTTCATATGGTGCAAGGAATGTTTTCATTCCAAAACCGTTGGAGTGAAGAATCAACTCCACTGGAAGGTGTTTATTTCTGATTTTGTTTGTATTAATAACGAACGAGGACGAGGTCGTAGTAGGTCTTGGAAACACCCATGAACGACCCCACATCAAAGCACCCAAATGCGTTTGTGGTTTGTACTCCTTATTGCTGTAATTCTTTTGACATTTTGGTGAATTGCTATAATGAATGAGGCTTGCCGCCACCGCCTGGCACGGGCAAGAGATCTTTGGTGGTGTGCACTACATGGCAGATCACAACTTATTTGAAGTTTGTTCAAAAAACTTTTAAATTAGAAGCTCTTGAAGCAGGTTGATGAATGCACTAGAACAGAAAGAATTTTTGAAAAGCACGTTTGAGTTTTTGCGTTATACCAACAACACTTAACTTGCTAAATTGGCATAATTTTTATCCCTTTTGAGTGAAAATGCCAAAAACAAATATTTATGTTTTATTAAGAGTTAAAACAGTAAAACAAAAAACTATTAATAATAAATTGTAGAATGTTTCTTGTAGTCTCTGGACTAATTAGAGAAACACAGAATTTCAAGGCTGCATCCTTTTATATTTCCAGAAGCAATGTCAAATATAGCACTTTATTCAAATTCACTAACAGGACACTAACAAAATTGGGACTAATTTGAGTAAATAAATTAAGATGTATTTACATCCATTTTGTCCAGTGTAACTCTGAAACACTGAAATAATGAGCCCCAGATAGGGTATAATATTCAATATAGACCAAGATTCATAGTACATTATTGTGTACAAATTTACTAATATGCATCTTATTAGAATTAGAATAGTATAATATTATATGGCAGGCTGCTAATAAAAAGCACAGTTAGGTCATAGTACGCCACTTAGGACTCTTGTAGGGCACATGTATTGTTCTCCAGTGTAAGGATTATGGAAGGACACAAAGCACTTGTAACCAGGAAAAGTTCCAGCGAAGTACGGGAAGTACCTTTGAAAAGCATGGATTCAAAGTGAGTCTAGTCGTGAGTTAAGTATGTAGTCAGTTGCCACTGCTTGCTGTCATTCTGTGATCCTTTAGGTTTAAACATAAATACAAGTCCCATTTGTTCCTTTTTTTGTCAGCCAATTAAGCAAGAATAATTCTTCATTGAACTGGGATTGCAAGAATGGATTGTTTGCCTACTTAGGTCACTTTGAGTTTACGTGTGAGCATGCTAACACTTGATCTTGGGTCAAAATCCAGTCTTGCGCGCAGCAACGCTGTGCGACTGCAAATATATATATCGCAAGATTTATTATATTCCTGCCTATATCAAAATAGTCCCCTTAAAGATCAACATTTGCCTTGGGCACATTGATGGTTGACCACCAATGTACATGTAGTTAAGAAGGATTGCCTGAGAGAGTCAGGAAGTCGGTGGAAGATGGGGGGCGGCAAATTTGTTCATAACTTTTAGGTTGAAACATGTGTCCTAAACATTAACCATGATGATAATAAAAAATATTTGAGTACCCCCTACTGGCAGCACAGAATTATGACCCACATAAAAATGACCTATGAGTATCTCCCAACACATGGAAAAAAAGGAAAGATACCTTTTCCGACTGGTAACCCCCCCCCCCCCAATGTAAAGAAAGAATATCTTATAATTTTATTTTTATTTCTTTACAATTCATTTTTGTCTTTACATAGCAACAGAAAGATCTTTAGAAAGGCATTGGATGTTCCAGTTTCAGATGGGGGTGTCATGGTATTTTCTGGTTTTGCTCAAAAGAGTAGAAATGTAAAAATGGCCAAAGTTGAAAGTAATAGCAAAGTTGTCAGTGCTTTATTTGATTCCTTATTTTATGTAGATAAGTATATATAGCTAAATTGAAGCTAACAAATCAATCCATGGTAAAACTTTTGGTTTTGTGAAAAAAACTGCTACCAATAACTTTGCTAGTTTTGAAAAAGGGATTTGTCATTCATGCTTATCGATATTCTGTCAAATATTGATCTTGGAAAAGGATTGATTATTCGGGTTTAATTGCAAAATTCCTTTAAAATGTGAGTATTGTGGGTATGGTAATACTGAAATATAAAAAGTCGACTTTTAACAATTTAAATTAAAATAATTATTCTCATGGATTGAATTTGATAAGCAAAAATCAATAGGGGACTATCCAGTTATCAGTAGGGGTGTTTGCATAACCCTCTCGTCGTACAAGCACTTAGTATAACACGGTTTTACCAAAGGGAAAGGTTAGCACCCCCTCTGGAATTTGTTATATAAGCACCTAATGCGAATGATTGGTGGTACCAGTGGAGAGATAGGTCCCCTTCTATTTCCATTTATACCTAAAATAAGTACAATCATACTTAGTATGGCATCAGAATGACGCATAAAGTCTGCGGTCGGCAAATGGCCAATTTCCACACACACACCAACAGTGTATGACAAACGGAAATCCAATTTTGGACCAAAATTTGAAGGGAATATTTTCATGCATGCATTTTTTTGGACCTTAAATCAGACCAAATAACGTGTTTTATATAAACTATAGATTCTAGAGTCAGAGGATGCCGATATGTTTCAAAAATATTACCATACATTTATTTTTTCAGGTGGCCAACACCCACCATCAACTCTTGACGGAATACCCTAGCCCGGTGAGGGTACTACCATTTTTTTTTAAAAAACTTGATCATTTTTTAGCGCTAAGACGAGGGTGGCAAATTATAATACATGGGGGCTTGCTGAAGTGTTTTACCCACTCTTGTAATGGAAGTTGCATAATTTTATCATACTACTTAATCTTTTTACAAGAGGAGGAAGGAGGTCACAAAGTAACATTAAAAATGTAAATAAATGTAATCAATTTGCCAAGTAAAAAGGAACGGCATTCGGCAACCATTGTGCATTCATATTGAAGTGAGAATATTCAATCAAAAGTATTTGAAATGCTCTCCCCTTACCCTCTATCACTTGTATGAACTCTTTGGCCCCCATCTGCCAAGGTCAATTTAACCCAAGTTCCTGTGTGAGATTTGTGTATCCCCCAGACGTGTCCAGGCCTCTTGGGGGGTGTCAAAAGTGGATGGACCTTTTCCTAAAATGTTCTATTTGGGGCGAATTAGACAAAAGTAGACCTTTTCTCGTCAATAAAAACATTTTAAAAAACATGTACACTGTTAGAAATTTCTGTAAATTAATAAAACAGATTTTCCGTAAACTTACGGAAAATCTGTTTTAGAAAACAATAAAAATAAAAAACAAAAAAACATAAAAAATGTCAATTTACGGAAATATTTCAAAAATTTCCGGCAGCAAAATTTTCCGGACTTTTTTTTCGTTCTGTAATTTTAAATTATGGAAAATTCTGTTAACACTTAAGTGCCCAAGCTAAAAAAAATCTGTTAGTGCCCAAGGGGGGGGGGGTTCCTAGGGACCCAACAGAGATAACCACTTTCCCATGGGAGTTTGATCATGACACCAACACAAGTAAATGGGGGTCACGTAAGAACCACATACCCACAATAAAAATGAAAATCCGAACTTTGACCTATGACCTATGGCCAATTGAAATTGTCACTCTCCGTAAAAAAGTGGGTCGCACATTTCCATCCTCAGCAACTCCAATATAAGGTTTTGAACCAAAATAATTCATTATATCTACTCTAGAATAACCAATTAAAATAATTATTGCAAAATATAGCCAAATTTATACCATCTTAAATTTTTCTCAGAAACTTCCAATTCACCTTGGTATTTCCCATAGACTTACACAGTTAAGAGCATGGTCATGACAAACTTAAAATTGATGCTATCAGCATATAAAAGGTTATTTGATTTAAGTATTATTAATTATTAATTAATTGCCTCCTAAGGTATATATCTAAGCAAATAAATCCCAAGATTTAATTACTTTATTTTTTTAATTAGTAAAATATGTTGGTTTTTTTTTACTTCGTTAGTGCCCATGGGGGGGGGTGTTCCTAGGGACCCAACCTAATTATTCTAATGAAGCTGTGGGCGGATTGAATTTTTTCTTTTGGATCAGGAGAAGCGAATTCATAAAGCAGAACAATTAGCAAAAAATCTTGGAAAAATTTGATTGCGTAAACGAGAAATCGCCAAAAAATTCAAAAATGTGGGGTACTATGGACCCCCCCCTTGGCACTTAAGTGTTAAATATACAAAGGGTGTTGAGTCAATCCCACAATGCACCAGTTTTGGGAAATTTCACCTCAATAGGGTCATGTGATCACATAAAAATCCTATTCTTGACACATAAAAACCGACTTTAACACTCATTTTAGCCCATAAAGCGTTAGTACTTAATTTTTTGCATGATTATGAAATGTCTTGTGGTTCTTAACCCTCGTCCAACCAAGGGGGGGGGGTGGTTACCACCCCCCCCAACGGATGATCCCCTGTCGTACAAAAACGCAAACAAATACGATCTAAGGCTTGTATGTAATTGTAAGTTCATCCTTTGCGGTCATTTTAGCGAAAAAAAATGGAGGTACCACCTTCATGGGGGTCAGGACGTCCCGTCAAAGTCGGAAGGTAGGGGGGTGGTTGCCACCTTCATATACTTTACTGTGTAAAATGCCAAAAAATGGTACTATGTACGTATGATGCTACTGAAAGCAAATACTTGTATTTTTTTTATATTTATAGTAATAACATGGGTATCTTACTTTGGCACCCATTATTGCCAATACCAATAACGATTTTGCATTGCATAAATGCAAAAATGGTCGAAAAACCCTCGATTGGCCCCGATTTCGACAAATTTGGTATATAAAAAAATAAGTCTCAGTTATGACTCACAGTGACGTCATGTGTTAAAACGTGAATGTTTTCTGTACTTGATTTGAAGAAAGGACATATGTATGCTACACACTGATACCAAACAAAAATGAGTTTGTCGTTAATTACGAAAAAATAGGGGGTGGTAACCACACGCCCCCATTCGGTCGTGAACGTAGTACAAACCCTTGGTTGGATGAGGGTTAACACTTTTGGAACACTTATCCCAAAGTACTGTAATGTGTTTAGTACAGTACGGTAGGCATATTGCTTGCATCAGGATTGAGTAAAACACCCTTGGGTGGCATGTCCTACCCCTCTGCGAGATTAAGTAATCCGATGTGGTGATGTATTGGGTTATGTGCATGTGTGTTGTCACTAAAATGTTAGTTGTTTTTTTTTAATTGACATCAATTGGAACCCACAGGTGCACCATGGGATCCCTCATCATGTTGATGAGGTCAAGGCATGTGCCACGTCAAAGGTAATTGTGAGGTCAACAAGTTGAGAAATAGGTAAAAATGTAAAAGTTGCCCTACATTGAAAAGTCGAAGTTCAAAAATGACTCATAGTTGCAACATGGGACCCCTCATTGGTTGATGAGTCAGGCAAAGGTCATGTGCCAAGGTCAACGGTCGTGTGAGGTCAAGTTGTAAGATAGGTTGGGAGGCCCACAGCTATATTCTTTGAATACAGCGAGCGCGAAGCGAGATCCCCGAAATTCTAGTTGTGTTTTTTGGTTTGTTGTTTTTGCATTTAATTTGGTTTTTCTTTCGGGGTGCAATCGCTCACCTTTCTTTAAGCGGTGAAGAGGGCTCGTCGAGTGCCCAAATTGTGTAAACAGTATTTCAATACGTATAAATAGCAATCTATCAGAGGGTGCGCAGTTACAAACTCCAGAGAAAAAGTTTTAACACAATTTGGCACTCGCCAGTGGTGTAAGATGCGTTTGGCTGGTGACAGTATACTCACATGTGTTCGGAGCCAAAGTTAACGGTGGACGCAGTAATCAAAGGAGGGATGCTTACATCCTAATAATCCTAGGACTAAGTATTTACTATTATGTGAAGGTTGTGCAAAACCTGGGCTTATTGAAACTCGAAAGGTTTGAAGAAACGAATTCTCATTTGGATAATTTAAATTTTAAATAAGTGATTTTTTGTGGATATTCTATAAATTTACATTTTATGGATTTTAATATGACGCAGCATTATCACCAAGTGGTTTTGTGTACACAGTAAGCCAAAATATTAGAGTATCAAAATCACAACACCATGGAATAATAGTATTAGGGGAAAATCCAAGAATACTTTACATAATAAAGGTGTGTAACCCGATTGGAGAACCTTTTTTTTCCCCAACTTTTGTCAATCAAAATTAAATTTTGTTGGTGTGAGAAGAAATGTTCATATTCTATCATTTACCCGTAAAATATTAAAGGCCCGTGTCATAGATTACAGCGTCCGTGTGACTAAGTGTCCTACCACCAATCTGTCTATGTGTCTCCATTGAGTGCTGTATGCATCATTTGTTTCAGCCACATGTACCCAATGGCCTCGCATTAAGGTCACGGTTTATTCCGTACATGTGCTTGGGTAGCTAGGACACTCTTCATGGGGGACACTCAGTCTTTACACCGGTATTAGGAATATCAGACCCAACAATGACAAGAAAACTACGACCCGTGCAGGAAGCAGATTAATGTAGAAGTCATTGACTGGGATTGAAGAAAGAGAATGCAAAGTACGAATGTTACAAACACATATAAATACATGTTGTCGTTTGCTATTGAAGTTTGTGAATGAGGTCAGAGGGGTCACAGGGGTCATTAGGAGGTCAATCTGTGTACACCATACATGAGTGTTGTTAAAAATTGTGTAAATACTGGTATCTACAAGTTTCATTGAGACCATTGACAACTAGCAAAACATTGTAAATTCCATATTAATTTTTACCACATATGTTTAATAGTACCCTCATAAAAGTGGAATACCGATATAAGTAACGATTTAAACTAAATTGATACTTTTAAAGATCGTTACGCATGTATTTGTTTTAAAGTCGACTAGTAAGCGGAAGTAGAGTAATAATTGTAACTTTAGCGCCATCCAGGTCAATTTGACTATGTCAAAAAAGCTAAAAATGGCATAATTATATACAGTGTTCCTTATAAGTAAATAAGTCACCATGGATCTAAATACAATCTGTAACAACCTGGATGAATGCTTTTCTCAAGCAAAGATCAATCAATAAGTATGCTGGCAACTGACAATGATATCTCAAAGTAGACAGAAATTTTAGTTTTTTCGGCAATTTATGCGGTTAGCAATTGTGAAAATAAGCCTTACCCCCTGTAAAGTAATGGGAACCTTTCCAAATGACACAATTATTTTCAGAGGTCTCCAATAATGACAAATGATAGAAAAAACATCTTATGTAGAAAGGTAATGTCCTAGGTGGGTATCTTAGGTATCAAACGTGACCCAACGTGGGGTAAAACGGCCCCATTTACAAGCTGTGAGAAGAGGGCAGATCTTGGGCCAATTTTAGTGGGTATGGTAAATTGTCATGGAGGGGGCATGTCAGATTTTTAAAGTGATTTTTGTGAATATTTACTCACATGTTTATCACCAAAAAAATGGTTTTTGAAATGGTGACCCCCCAGTTTTCCAGCATTTTCTCCTACATGCCTGATCTCTTAAGGAATTAATTCTTAAGGCTCAGATTTCATAATTTGTTTCTGCAGTAACGGAGATGGGAGAAATAAGGGAAAATTCAGGGTAAGAACGTAAGACTCTGGTAGAAACCCAACCCTAAAGGAAATAAATAGCGGACAAGATAGCTTAATCAGGTATGCGCTCGACTCCAGTGTATGATCACCCATGCGTTTAGGTGTGTCAGTTCGAAGCCCATGTGAGATAAGCTATCTTGAAATTTCCCTGGAAAAGAAAGTACCGACTGTAGTTGTCCCGATTTACCTATGCAATATTTGGGAGCTGGTCCCGGATTGCGATGGGTATTCAATGTATGACTGCTGATAAGGGAAAGCGTGATCCCGACTCTGTTGCATCCCTTGAAATGATGTGGAAAGGGTTTATTGGTATGGTTGGGCTGGCTACAGTGATTCAGCGGCCATTTGTTGATGGAAAGCGCTTAGGAGGCCAATAATAACATAAGGAGCTATTAATTATAAATCTCTTGCTATTATGAGATTTACGTCCGCGTCAAGAAGAAAATGCCGTCCTGTGTGCAACGCGCATAAAAGTGCCTGTCCCTTCAAGCAGCATGACGATTTACTCTGTGACCAAAAAATCTCGCGTGACGTCACTGCACAGAGTTAGCGGAACCCACGGACTATAGGTGGTCACATCTTGTTGAGTTGACAGGATGACAGAATGATTACAGTTCAGGCGGTGACCACAATGCATTGCCAGTGTTTGCCTATTACGTATTGCTACTAATGCCTGTCTGACTTAGAGCGATTAAATTTAAAAGTGTTCAACAGTTTAAGAACCAAAACTGTCAGGATCAAGCCCCAAAAAAATCTAAGTACAAGTACTAGCACCTTGGGGCTAAAATGATGGGGCAAGTCAACATGCTGGGTTTTAGTGTTAAAAATAGGATTTTTTGGGTCCATGACCTATTGAGGTGAAAATTCTAAAAAGTTGTGCATTGTGGGATTGCCTCCAAACACCCTCTGTGTTATGCCAATAGCCTTATTACCGTCTACTAGGTGTTATCTCATGGAATTCGATCATTTTGGTTCAATTTTAATTTATTCTTGTAGGTCTAAACCTTTGCCAAAAGAATTTGATATATTTGATTAAAATTTCCCTCCAAATCGGTCAAATTTCCACGAATGAAGCTGTCCAAGATTAACCTACGGTTATACCATACAACAGTGATAGAATAATCATCTTTGTTTCTTTTTAAATTCTTTTCACAGTGACAGGTCTGTGCGAAGTCACATCTGCTGTTCAGCCATCATGAAGGTCAAAGTCCTTTTTAGAATTAAGGGATATTATGGACATCTTCAACTCATTCAAACAGTGCATGTAGTCATTAAACTGCTATAATGTCATAACAATGTCCGTCCGCGTCGTACACCCACCTTCAAAACTCGTCTGTCAGCTGCTAAGCTCTGTAACAATGCGTCGGAGGCCATGGAACTATATGAAGAGCAGAGAGGACTGTTTCTTAAAGCCCATTTGCCAAGCGAATATTTCAGTCACTCTTTCACAGTTTAAAAACTCAGGAAAATGGAAAATCTATCAGTAACTGGGAAGTGATGGAAAAATGAAAACGATGGCACAACCAGACCAGTTTGTGGGTCCTGCGGGTCAGCAAAAAAGTTCCTGGGTTTCTTCGATTTTGAAGCAGAAGTTGAAGCCAAGAGCCTCATCAAGACACTCATTGCAAGAAATGGATGGGCAAAAGCCATTAAACTGAGTGGATTTACCGAGACACTAAAAGTCCGAGTGCTGAAGCCAGTGAATAACCTTCTCATGTCACGCACGGATGGATTCGTTCTTTCGAGATGCTAAAGGGAATGAATGAATCTAATCCAGGAGAACGACCCGAGACACTCCACCTGGAAAAAACCTCCATGCGATGGTTTGCAACTAAATCAGAACCAGACCCTCCCAAGTGCGAACATCCCCTACGCCGAGTGTTCCAGTACATATCGGTGACTTCGCCAGCTGGATCGTTCCAATATTGACCCATAAGGCACGAAAACCAGATCACGGGGGTGTCATTTTAGAACCCGTTTAATCCTTTCGTAATCAGCTTACGGTGGGTTATGTGCAAATTCAAGGAATACACGGTTTTGTCAGGCAATGGAGCATTGAAAGGAATGAAACTGATGAGGAAGACGGAGGATGGGAAAGCGTACACCGCTGAACTCAAGGTATTAAAAATTTTTTCTTCGGGGTATTCTGAAAGGGGTCTAAACTTTAGACCCGGGTTTAACCCAGGAGTGTCTACTGAGCGTAGACCTTTTTCCTTCCAAAACATGCCTTAAAAAATGTGTTGTATGGGTGAGAAAATTCTTATGGATGGAAAGTTTGGCCATCCATGAGGAAATTTTACACGCTGTTACATTTAACTTTTACAGTATTGTGAAAAGAAAACAGGGTCCATCATAGGACTAACCCTGGTGTTTAAACAAGGTCTAAAGATAGACTCCCTTCAGAATACAGCCTTAATGTTTAGCGCATGGTAGACACTTATGCATGGATGTGCTCAATCTAGTTTCTCACCAATTATGGCAAGGGGTCTTTGGAGAGTAACCAATTGAATACCAAATTAGGTGAAGTTCCAAAATTGTGTATCCCCCTTCGTAAGAACAATATTTGAACACACTTTAAATTTGAACCCAGTGTGCAAGTAGTTGCTGACACAAACAATTCCAATGTAGCTACTGCTCTCTTTGGAGTGTGAGTTACAAGCCGTGCATGACAATTTTTCTATAATTTACCATGAGATTTGAATTTTAAACGTAAGTCCCTTTCAAATACCTGAAAGGTAAATTATGTGTTGAATGGATTTTTGTGTGACCTCCAGATCATCCACGCATGTGAAGAATACAATACACGCACGGGTTTCACATGAACATTTAAGCTATTTCTGCTAAGTGATTCGTTTATATTCCCTGTATGCTTGGTTTATTCTTGCGGGAAGGTTGGCCAAGTTGACCTGTTGATCTTCCGTATGCTACGTCTCCCTATAGTACAAAGATTTGGTCTAGGTTACCACTGTGTTTGAAAAAGTTATTGTTTTTAAAGGGCAGCCCTACTCAAACTGAATAAAGAACAAATAGTTAGAGTATCATATTATAATTAAAAAACTACGTCTAATGAGAGGTCAGAGCTGTGGTTTAGTCGGCGTCTGGGGTGGGGGGCCGGGCGGTTGAGGGGTACAACGACTAGAATAACAGCTCACTCCCCCATCCTCTCCCCTCATCCGAAGGCACTAGTGCTACGCTGTGTCCAAATACAGAGAATGGTCCTTCTTGCGAGGTGAAGGAGCTCTGAGGAGGGAAAGAGGCAAATATCCCGGTTATCCCCTTTCAAGGGGGGTTCTGGTTGATTTTTCTTTCTCGTACGAGAAGACGGAGATTGGGGGTCCAATACTGATCTCATATCGTGAACAAGTTCATTCGGCTGAAGGATTCGTGTAGGAGTCACTAGCATGCTGTCCTAGGGGGTCTATCAAGGAAACATGGGCAACTTCTCTCGACTTGGAAACGCTTATACTGGACGTTTCCATAGTTTCCGATCGCAGCAAATGGCTCCGTGTTGGATGCGGGGCGGGCCATACCAGTTCAATGCCATGCCCTTCGGTGTCAACGGTCTCGGGTTTTTTACCCGAGTCATTTTAGCTGTGGTGTGGGGAGCGTATCTACGGACGCCGGGGGCAGCGAACACACAGTAGTTGTCTCGCGATGGGGCTGTGATCCCATTCGATCTTCTCGAGATTGTACTATCCGGGATACTGCGTTAATGATAGACTCGGGTCCGTTGCGGTTCATTGTTAATCACAGGAAAGCCCAAACATTTGTCCCTTCTCAAACGCCTCTGTTCCTGGGTGCGAAGTGGGATCTGGTCCACGGGTGGCTTTTCCATCAACCAGAGCGGGGTTTTGAACACCCTACAGTGTGAGCGAGTGTTCAGTAGCGCCGGCACGCGCAGGATCAAGGTGTTGGGTTCTAATGGCAGCCTAGGACTGGTTCAGTATGTGGCGTTTCCATATGAGGCAATACCCAACAGCCATCTTCCAGCACTTTTCAGGCCCAGTTGCCATCCTCTGTTCTCTTATGTTCCGATGACTCTCATCAGGGACAAGCTGGATCGCTTGGTGGAAACAGTCCAACCTTGAGGTGGGGATGGAGTTTTCCGGCTAATCCTTCGGTGCACGTATGGACGACGGACGCGCGAAGGAGGGCTGGGGGAGACTCACTTGGGAGACCTTGGGGTTTTCAGCGAGTGGTTCTCCAAGCGAAAGCGACATTATCACATCCACATGCTCGAGCTCTGGACGGTGTTCCGTGCTCTTCAGCGGTTAGACAAACAAAGTTGATGGGCCTGCAAGGTCACAATTGTCGGATAAACTCCGCGGTCGTGGCCTTATGACAACAAAGCAGCGGCGGAACAGCATCCCCCATACGCATTGTCTTCAACCCTCAAAAGCTTATGGGTGGTGTCGCAGCGGAGCATTCTGCTCAGACGCGGATCCGCATCGACAGGATATCGAACATATCGCCGTGGACACAGCCTCTCACGGGGCAGGAGGCTCGCGGGACAGGACCGTCAGTTGGTCTTGTCTCTCAGGTGGTTCAGACGGTGTTTCACAGTTTGTTTCATCCAGCCAAT
The DNA here is from genome assembly GCA_023653785.1 of Ophioderma brevispina. Taxonomy (NCBI): domain Eukaryota; kingdom Metazoa; phylum Echinodermata; class Ophiuroidea; order Amphilepidida; family Ophiodermatidae; genus Ophioderma; species Ophioderma brevispina. Next base: position 8,133 of record JAMKCH010043559.1, on the reverse strand, counting down.
CAACCTGTTCGCCTCGAGCGTCTCAACCGGCATCTTCCGGTTCATTGCTCTTACAGACCTGCGGACGACGGAGCGTTTGTGGTAGACCCTTGCAGATATAGCTGGGAGGGCCTGACAGCATCCGCTTTCCCGCCAATATCGATCCACCCATCAAGTGATTAGGAAAGATCGAACAGCGAACGGTGCGAACCAATCCTTCTAGTCGCGCCGTTCTGGCCAAAAACATTGTGGTTTCGGCCGATGGTGGGCCTGAGGCAGGTCCGTCCCACGGCTTCTTCACAGATACAGGATCTCAAATCCGTTGGTGCCAGGAAGGGGAGGTCGTCCAACCACTTCCTCGGTGGCCGCGTCAGGAGAGCTTTGGAAAAAGGAGCGGTTTTTCAATGGGGGTCTGAGACTACTTTGCCGTTGTGGTAGAGGAACTCACACTCAAAGTTTACTCTGGGGTCTGGTTCCTACTACGGTTGGCTTGCGTGAGAGAGGTGTCTCTCCCACTCGCGCCCTATAGCGGCCATGCTGAATTCATACGAGCACAGGTTCGATTTGGATTAGCTGTTACGCTCCGGAATTAACGGTCCGCAAACAATTCAGCGATTCACGAAGGGTTTCCAGGGGTACGCGTCTTTAAGGCAATGACGCGATACGCCAACTCTGGATGGAATGTACATCTCTCGTCCTTCCTGATGTGCGTTAGAAGTAGAATTGTCCCTACATGGATCTCAATCGGTATTGGAATATATTTCAAGACGCCGTTGCTTCGAGCCGATGAAACATGCGACTTTGAGAGAGATCTCTCTGAGAGAGCTTATTTTCTTATTGCCATGGCTTCAGGGCGCTGCTGCTCACGTCAGGGCGCGGAACTGGCGCTTACCCCTGTACTTTAAGCCGGTTTTTGTGGACCAGAACGAAGCCCATCCTTTCGTAACCCGATTTTTTCTTCCCTGAGATGGATATGAGATTCGTTGTCAGGGAGGATTCATGTTCTTGTCCGGTACGCGTGTTGCTTGGGCTATATCTGCAAAGAAAACACAAAACCATTTCGGGGAGCAACGGGTGCAGCTTTTGCTGTCTTTTCCACCGCGTAACCCGCCTAGCAGCGAAGGCAACTCTGACACGATGGATTGTCTCTGTGATTGACGGCGGAACGCCGTTGAAGAGGGCGCGCGTCTTGTTGACTCGCTCATTCTGCACTGTCGATTGGGAGCTCAACAGCTTTCGCAGTGGTGTTTCGTTAGGGAAATCGTATCGGCCGTTCTTGGCGGACAGGCGTCGATTTTTTCTCAATCTATTTACGGGACATTTCACAGTCAGGAACAAAGAGCTCGTGCCCCATTTTGCTGGATCGGTTCTTAGAAGTACGCAAGCTAAATACCGGCAAACAAGGTAAGTCTAATCGGTTAGCAATGAGAGAATAAGAACAGTAACGGTTTGCCTAACTTAGGTGTGTGTTTGTGTACTATACACTAGTATATACAGTGTAAATTCGCCTATCTGAGCGGATTGTTTGGTATGGGTAAATTCATTGTTCGGGATTGGGAATTTTCACGCTAAAATGTTCGGTCCTTGACTCTATTGCAAGATGTATTGCTCAGTGTACCTCTTCCACTGGTCCGTTGACGTCGTGGATGTTGATGCAACTTGTAATACATCAACATTGCGAGTTAAGGTAAGCAACTCATCGTAATAAGTGTTTCTAAGATTCTATAGTGAGGTTTGCCGTACCTGTCCAATGTTGATTCCCGTCCCAGGCACAGCCCCTAATCGAGCAAATCGGTTGATTTGCGGTGCCAACGGTCTGAAAGAGGGTGAGGCGTCATAGGTGTTGCCAGTCGTCAAAATCTGCAGTCATAGAGTTAGGGACTTCGGTCAGTTCTTAGTGTGGCAGTTTAGTGGGATTCTTGCATCTGCCTGAGGATGCCAATTTGTAATACACAAATTGGCAGGTAAGGTAAACTCATCTATATATTATGTAAAACACTCTGTTTGTGAGACATTTTACAATAAATTACAATTTAAAATGTTATGAACTTAAGTATGGACATTAAATGCTGAATGCTTTACATTACTGTTACCCTTTTTGTAGTCTGCATTTCCAAACCCTGACATTTTTAACTACGCATTGAATCATGGAATTATTAAAGTAAATATATTTCTATATTGTGAATATTATGGCCTTAAACTTTACACAAAACGGTTCAAACCACAGCTAGATTGCACCAGAAGCATCACAAATACCCTTACCCTGGACCCCGCCGTAAGGACTCGCGCCACGTGCTCGTTATTCGCAGACATTTTGACCAGAAATTTTTCCATTACTATTGAAGGTCCAGAAAGACTGAAAATTTTTGGTAGGCCTGGCAACTATAGAAATGCCTTTGTCCGTGCGTGTGTGTGTGTGTCACAACACGAGATCTTTGATCTAAGCCAAGTGTGGGTGTCCATATTCGCAAACATAGATGTATCTCACGTACGCGTTGGCCTGGATCTGATAGTGGATCATTGTGTCATGGGTCACAAGGTCAAAATACGGTCAAAAATAGGGGTTTTTGATGCTACAAACCTTGTAAAACACGATATCTTATCGAAGCAAGTATGGGTGTCATTCTTCGCACCATAGATTGTCGCCAAGTAGGCGGCAGGATGATTTCGGAAGGAGAGGGATCATGTGGCTCTGTGCCCGCTCAAAGGTCAAATGCTGTCAAAAAAGGGGTTTATTGTTAAAAGTGCTTTAACCTTGTCATTTGGTAGGCATGATGAATGAAAATTAGGTGTGGTCCTATTTGGTGCCAAAAATTTTGAAGGTCATTCAATGGTCGTGCGGGGTCATCCAAGGTCACATCATAAACATGGTTTTATGGCCCTGAAACCTGGGGGTGGGTATAGTCGGCATTTGATGCCAATTTTTTGCAAGGCATTCCCAGGTCATCTGGGGTCATTGAGGGTCAAATCACTGCAAAAATGGTTGTTGTTTTGGGTATGGTCAGAAATTGGTGGTTGTGGTAAACATTCAGTTGCAAAATTTTGACAGGTCTTTCAAGGTCATGTGGGGTTTCCATGGCCATTGTGTTGTATGGATGGGTTTTTAGTCAACATTTGACATGTCAAGGTCATCTGGGGTCATCCAATGTCAAAGAAAGGTTATCACTACCAAATAGTGTGAGGTCATAAAAACTTGTGGGTCCTGTGGTCAACATTAGTGTGTAACTTGTGAAGTGTCATTCAAGGTCATCCAAAGGTCAAATAACACACAATGGTTCTATGTTCCTGAAACATGGGGGGGGGGAGTATTCACTGTGGATACCAACCATTCCAAAACATCATTCAAGGTCATCAGTTCAATCAAGTAAGGTTTCAAATCACATGGTTGCATGTCAACTAACTACTAATGGTTGTAGGGCCATGAAACGTGGTATCCAATTATGTTGCACTACAACCCAACATTTTTCAAATCAATACTTGGTCATCCTTAGGTGTTGGTAACAGCCTATGGCAGGAGCCTCGGTGGTTCGAGAACCACTATTTCTTACCCAATTTCTGGTGAGCTTAAAGTTATGTTACGTTACCTCCTTTTACTAGCCGCGAGGGGGGGGGACCTTTGTGGTTCGAATCCGCTTCTTTTATCTCAATTAGACATTCTATTTAATGTAATGTACAATCTATTAAGATATGCTCCTTTTGTCACTACATGATATCAGATTTGATTTTGACAAAACTCAGCACCTGAGTGCAAGTACCATCAGAGAAGAGAGAACGAGAAAGGCAGAGATTATGGATCTTGAGAAGGAACCCGCTGGGATGGAAGAGAGGAGAAAGAGGACTTGGAACGGAAGCGGAGGAGCGAAAGATGAAGAGAAAGTGAGTCTTGTGAATGTGAAATTGGAGTAAACGTTAGTGCATGGTTATTATACATTGTGGCCATTTACTATTAAATTTGGACTGTGATAAAACCGTGTAACAGGTATTTAAAGGTCACCACAAAATGAATCAGAATACATTCCTATAGTCATTTTCACATACAAAAAGAGGGGGAAATGGGTTTATAACTACTATTTTCAGATATTTAGTGAGTTTTGGCAAAGGGCACCAATTACGTGTGCCAATAAGAAAACTGTTAATAATTGCAACCTTTACGTATGAGATCTCTCTGAAGACGCTATTTTCTTATTGCCATGGCTTCAGGGCGCTGCTGCGCAGTCAGGGCGCGGACTGGCGTTACCCTGTACTTTAAGCCTGGTTTTTGTGGCCAAGAACGAACGCCCATCCTTTACCGTTAACCCGATTTTTCTCCCTGAGATGAACATGAGATCGTCTGTCAGGGAGGATCGTGTTCTTTGTCCGGTACGCGTGTTGCGCTACTATCTGCAAAGAACACAACCATTTCGGGAGCCACGGGTCAGCTTTTTGCTGTCTTTTGCACCGCGTAACGCAGCAGCGAAGGCCACTCTGACATGATGGATTGTCTCTGTGATTGACAGGCGAACGCCGTTGCAGAGGGCGGTCTTGTGACTGCTCATTCTGCACGGTCGATTGCGAGCTCGTAAAAATCGTATCGGCCGTTTCTTGGCGGACGGCGTTGATTTTTTCCCTCAATCTATTTACGGGACATTCATAGTCAGGAACAAAGAGCTAGTGCCCATTTTGCTGGATCGGTTCTTAGAAGTACGCGAGCTAAATACGGCAAACACTAGGTAAGTCTAATCGGTGGAACACGTAACGGTTAGCCTAACTTAGGTGTGTGGTTGTGTACTATACACTATTTATACAGTGTAAATTCGCGATCTCGATCGACTGTTTGGTATGTAACATTCATTCGTTCGGGATCGGGAATTTTCACGCTAAACTGTTCGGTCCTTGACTCTATTGCAAGATGTATTGCTCATTGTACCTCCGTCCACTGGTCCGTGCCAGTCTGGATGTTGATGCAACTTGTAATACATCAACATTGGAGTTAAGGTAAGCAACTCATCGTAATAAGTGTTTTACATATTATATAGATGAGGTTTGCTTACCTGTCCAATGTTGATTCCCGTCCCAGGCCCAGCCCCCTACTATGAGCAATCGGTTGATTTGGGGTGCCAAGGTCTTAAAGAGGGTGAGGAGTCATAGGTGTTGCCAGTCGTCAAAATATGACGTCATAGAGTTAGGGACCGGTCAGTTCTTTTAGTGTGGTAGTTTTTTTTTGGATTTCTTGCATCTGCCTTGAGGATGCAATTTGTAATACATCAACATTGGACAGATAAGTAAACCTCATCTATATAATATGTAAAACACTTCTGTTTTGAGACATTTTACAATAAAATTACACTTTAAAATGTTATGAACTTAAGTATGACAATTAAATTGACTGAATGCTTTACATTACATGTATACCCTTTTTGTAGTCTGCATTTCCAACTGACATTTTTAACTACAGCATTGAATCATGGCATTATTATAGTAAATATTTCTATATTTGTGAAAATTATGGCCTTAAAATTTACACCAAAAAGGTTCAAACACAGGCTCAGATTGCACCAGAAAGCATCAAAATACCCTTACCCTGGACCCCGGCCGTAAGGACTTCGCGCTACGTGCTCGTTATTCGCGCACATATTTGACAGAAATTTTTTTCCATTACTATTGAAGGTCCCAGAAAGACTGAAATTTTTTGTAGGCCTGGACTATAGAAATGCTCTTTGTCCGTGCGTGTGTGTGTGTGTCCCACACGATATCTTTTGATCTAAGCAAGCGTGGGTGTCCATCTTCGCAACATAGATGTATCTCAAGTACGCGTTGGCCTGGATCTGAAGTGGATCATGTGTCATGGGTCCAAGGTCAAATATGGTCAAAAATAGGGTTAAATTGCTACAAACCTTGTAAACACGATATCTTTTTATCTAAGCAAGTATGGGTGTCCATCTTCGCACCATAGATGTCGCTCAAGTAGGCGGCAGATGAGTTCGGAGATGGATCATGTGGCTTGGGTCAAAGGTCAAATGCTGTCAAAAAATGGGTTAAATTGCTTTAAACCTTGTCATTTATGGTAGGATGATGAAACTTAGTGTGTGTCCATCTTTGGGGGTTCCAAAAATGATTTGAAGGTCCATTTCAGGTCGTGCGGGGTCATCAAAGTCAAATCACTAAACAACCGGTTATGGCCCTGAAACCTGTGGGTATAGTCCGTCATTTGGATGCCAATTTTTTGCAAGGTCATTTCCCAGTCATCTGGGTCTCTGAGGTCAAATCACTGCAAAGGGTTTTAGGTCATGAACTTGGTGGTTTGGTGGTCAACATTCAGTCGGAAATTTTGAAGGTCATTTCAAGAAGGTCATGTGGGGTCTTCATGGCCCTGTAGTTTGATGGTCAATGGTTGAGCAACATTTGACATTTCAAGGTCATCTGGGGTCATCCAATGCAAGAAGGTCATATCACTACAAATAGTTGTATGGTCATGAAACCTGTGGGTGTGGTCAACATTTAGTGCTGTAACTTGTGAAGGTCATTCAAGGTCATCCAAAGTCAAATCACTACAAATGGTTCTTTGGTCCTGAAACCTGGGGAGTATTCACCTTTGGATACCAACAATTTCCAACATCATTTCAAGGTCATCAGTTCAAATCAACGTACGGTCAAATCACAAATGGTTGCATGTCAACTAACTACTAATGGTTGTATGGCCATGAAACTTGGTATCAATTATGTTGACTACAACCAACATTTTTCAAAGTCATCTTTGGTCATCCTAGGTGTTGTAACAGCTATGGCAGGAGCCTCGGTGGTTCGAGAACCACTTATTTCTACCACAATCTTCCCTGTGATCTTAAAGTTATGTTACTTTCACTCCTTTTACTACCGCGAGGGGCGGGGGACCTTTGTGGTTCGAGATCCGCCTTCTTTTCATCTCAATTAGACATTTATTTAATGTAATCTATTGAGATAGTGCTCTCTTTTTCCTACATCTATATATATCAGATTGATTTTGACAAAACTAAGCACCTGAGTGCCAAGTCCATCAGAAAGAGAGAACGAGAAAGGCAGAGACTTATGGATCTTGAGAAACAGCGGGAAGAGGAGAAGAGACTGGAACGTGAAGAGGAGGAGCGAAAGATTGAAGAAGAAAGGTGAGTGTGAATGTGAAAATGAGTAAACTTTAGCCATGCATGGTTCTATATACATGCCATTTACTATAATTTGGACTGTGATAAAAACTCGTAACAGGTATTTTAATGTCACCAAAAATTGAATTCAGAATACATTCTATATTCATTTTCACATAAAAAAGAGGGGGAAATGGGTTATACTACTATTTTCAGATATTTAGATGAGTTTTGGAAAAGGCAATTACTTTTGCCAATATTTAGAAAATGTTAAAATTTCAACCTTTAATATGAGATATTTTTAAATGAGATATTTTTAAATTCCAAAATTGAACAATTATGCATGAAAATTGATGGTTAGGACAGTGTAGGTGGGAAAATTTTTTGTGAGACTTTTTTGGCATTTGAGTTGTTGTAACTGCAAATTTAAAGTCCACAAATATTGCTGCCCAAAGGGTTTTACTGTGTACTTGTAAGCATGTAGAAATAGGCCCAATGACGACATCATATTCCTCAATTCCCACAATTTGCAATACGGTACGCTGCTAATGATTGCCTCGGAGGGGCAATGATTTCCCGATGCATCATGGGAAAAGGTCGACATCCAGATCCCGCGTAATACAAATATTACACAGGAACAGGTACTGACCATTTAGTTTGTCAATATAATGGTCGATTACGTACAAATGCGCACTCAAACAACTATTTACAATAAGTAACCCTTTGCTTTCTTTCGATCACACAAACTCTTTCGTTGAGCTGTTTTCAACATAATAATCACACTACTAATCTAATGGAAGCTGGACGGCGATGTCGACCCTTGTGGTCAAAAGTTTGACTGGCAAGAGTGTCTGCCGATGGCGCACCATATTGGGAATTGCAAGAATTTACTTGTTGTTTGTGGCTTTCTAACACGAGCATCCATGTATTATTCAAAGAGCTCATTTCAGTGACATTTGGAAAATGTGGAGGGTCCAAGTTTGCCATTCCCAAGTGTTAGATCAGGTTTCCTTTGAGGGCCTGTATTGGTATCCTGGTAACCGGTACTACCTGTCCC
>JAMKCH010043558.1:0-17183 GCA_023653785.1 Ophioderma brevispina | reverse complement strand
ATGAAGTGTCAAAACTGAAAGTTACACCACTGATTGTGAAAATGGCCATATGGTATGAACATAATATTATATTTGACAATCATAACAAGATATTAAATCATAACAAGATATTAAATCATACCCTGTTTTTATATTGATTTTATCATAACAAGATATCATAACAAGATATCAACCAATTTGATTGATTAACACTAATCAGGCTCCATGTCCGAGTCCGATCATAATAAATGAACTTTATTGCAGCTGTGGATATATAATTGTGCCTGTCTGTGATTTTATACAATGTATAACACTAGTGTCACTAACATGTCATTTGTTTTTTCGTTCCACACGTTAGATTACAGCGGTTACTGTGGCTGTCGTCACTAGAGGGCCTCCTCAATGCTGACGTAGTCAATCCTAAGCATCTTATTCACAACTGTACACATCTTAGTAAAGGAGGAGTTGTGGTGGTGAGCAACAAGGAAGATGACCTTCCTTCCTGGGTCTTATCTGCTATGAGGTGCTTGGCAAGGTGTAAGTAAACATTCAGTAGACTTAGGCTGGTATTCTGAAAGAGAGTCTAACTTTACACCTGGGTTTAAACCAGGGTTAGTCCTACATGAGTGGACCATTTTTTTTCCTTTCAAAATACTGTGAAAGTTTTAATGGGTGAGAAAATTCCTCATGGATGGGCCATTCGGCCCATCCCTGAGGAATTTTCTCACCCGTTTTAAGCATATTTTTAGAGTATGTTGGAAGGAAAAAAGGTCCACTCATGTAGGACTAACCCTGGTTTAAACCTGGGTCTAAAGTTAGACTCCCTTTCAGAATACCAGCCATATAATTTTTTTCTTGATTTATATCAGTTGAATACATCTGAAAATTTGATAGTATACCATTTTGAAATTTTACACTACAAACTCATAATCAACCCTAAAGTGGAAAACCCTCCGACTTTTAATATGCAGTTTGAATGAGAAACTAGCCTTAGATGACAATAGAGAGAGACAGCAATGTGGCACCATCCATCCGTTTAGTGATATAGTCAAGAATTATCCTACTTGTTTATGTGCAAGTCCAAAATGACAGTGGAAGATCCATCTTTTAGTTTTAGCCAGTTGATAGTTTCCTCATCCAGGTTGACCTGGGGTGGATTTCACAAAACAAAGATGTCAGTCCTTTGTACAACCCATCGTAAGCAAATGCTTCGTAAGTTACTGTTAGAAATCCCTATTACTTACACGATTCGATGGGTTTACGATGAGTCGTAAGTCTTTATGAAATCCACCCCAGGTCTGGAATTCCTCTTGGGTACTTGAAGACCTCACAGTCATCAATGATGTGGCTCTCCACAATCACAGTTTGCAATGGTGAAAGTTCCACACCAATCTTGCGAAGGAAGTGCTTTGTACGACCAACCCCAGTTCTCCCTACTGATTTGCTGTTGTTGACAGTAAAGAAAAAAATGTAAACTATTCTCTAAGCTTAACCAATAAAAAATAACGGAAAGACTTCCATATCTACCCCCTCGTATATATTTACATGATACAAAATCTATTTTAATTTTGGCCTTGTTTGATCAAAAACGGAATAAACAGCTAAAATAATAACATTTTAAGTTGCATGTAAATATATGAGAGGGGGGTACATATGGAAGTCTTGCCAAAATAACTCTCGCATTCAGCACTCACCAAAAAATCTTTTCCATGAATGTTGTTTTTGGAATAACCATACTCCATTCTCAATATTTTGAAGCAGACTGGTAATGGACTCTTACTGTATCCAGCTGATGATGGTGGTACTATAGACATCAGTCTTTCAAAAAAAATGTCCAAAACATCTTTAACAGGTGGCAGTGTAAGCATTCTGGATTTTCACATGTTTCATTTCCTCATGTGAGTGTAACAAGGTCATAAGTGCAATGGCTGCCATGTGACCCATCTGTGTGCTGCCATGTATTAGGATAAATTTCAATTTATCTTTCCTTGAGTCAGTGGCTCTTGGAATGGTTCTTCAGGCGACTTGTCACCTAAAGAAGAAGAACCATTTCAAGAGCCATTGACCAAAGACTAGGCATGTTTGATGGGAATATGTGACAAATGGCAGCTATTGCACTTACGACCTTCTTGCATTCACACGACAATTTCACTTGTTTTAATATTATCCAGGGCCCAATCAGACTGATTCCAGCCTACCAGCTTACCCAGGCTTTGAGCGGGACGTCTTCCGGACGGTGTTCAACTCCTTTGACACTCTGCCTGAGCCGTTACTGACATACAACCTCTATCCTCTTGTAACCGAAGCCTTCAGTGAGTATTTATGCGTAGGAAGGTGAAGTCAACATGCTTTACAAGTTAAATGCTTTCAGCTTCTTAATTTATTTCATTTTTCCCCTTTCAATTGTATTCAAGACTAGTTTAGCGAGTATGATTATAATTTTTGTATATACATAATGGTATAAGGCAACAGGGTGGATTGAAAAGTTCTACCGGCCCCATCAATCATGATTTGACCATATAAATTTGTAAAAATCAGAATATTCAAATTTTTAAAAAAAAAAAAAAATAGGTTTGAAATATTTTTTTGGCAGGATTCAAACGTTTCTTTCACTAGGGCTTGATAGTAAAAAAAATGTGGACAATTCGAACTAATATGGAAAATGTTTTAGTCTATAGTACGGCCTAGACTCCTTGTGCTCTGAAGTTTGTTTGTGTGTTTGTGTGTCGTAAGATTCCTACTCCCAATCTAAAAAAATGGGGCATAAGCTTTTTGGAATAAAAAAAATACTAAAAGAGATACAAGGGGGAATAGTACTGGATACTAATCCTAATATGAAGTCCATCTTGGGAGGTCACTGAACATACTAAAAAGAGATACAAGGTGGGAAAAGAACTGGATCCTAATCCTTTTATGAGTCCTATCTGGGTATATGTCATGAAAATACTAAAGAGATCACAAGGTGGGAATAGTACTGGATCCTAATCCTATTATGAGTCCTATTGGGGATGTCCTGAAAATACTAAAAGGATACAAGGTAGGAAAGTCCTGGACCTAACCATTATGAGTCTATCTGGGGGGATGTCATGAAAATACTAAAAGGAGACAAGGTGTGTGAGAAGGAAATAGGACTGGATCCTAAGTCCTATTAAGAGTCCCTACTTCTGGGGAGTCACTGAAATATAAAAGAGGATACAATGGTGGAATAGTACTGGATCATAAGCTATGAGTCCATCTGGGGATTGTCACTGAAATACAAAAGCCGATAAAAGGTGGTTTGAATAGTACTGATCCTAATCCTATTATGAGTCCTATCTGGGGTGTCCATGCAAATAATAAAAGAGATACAAGGTAGGAATGTACTGGATCCTAATCCATTATGAGTCCTATCTGGGATGCACTGAAAAATACTAAAAGAGATACAAGGCAGGAATAACACTGGATCTTAATACTCTTATGAGTCCATATCTGGCATGTCACTGAAAATACTAAAAGAGACATACAAGGTGGAATAGTACTGGATCATAAATCCTTTTATGAGTCCTATCTGGGGATGTCACTGAAATACTACTAAAAGAGATACAAGGTGGGAATAGCATTATATCCTAATCCTATTATGAGTCCTATCTGGGGATGTCACTTGAAAATACCTAAAAGAGATACAAGGTGGGAATAGTATGGATCCTAATCCTATATGAGTCCGATCTGGGATGTCACTGAAAATCCTAAAAGAGATACAAGGGTAGGCATAGGTACGGGACCGAATCCTAGTATGAGGTCCTATCTGGGATGTCAATGCAACTACTAAAAGAGATACAAGGTAGGAATAGTATGTGAATCCTAATCTATTAGAGTTTTACTATCTGGGGATGTCATGAAAATACTAAAAGCGATACAAGGTGGAAATAGAACTGGATCCTAATCCTTTTATGAGTCCTATCTGGGGATGTCAATGAAAATTACAAAGAGATACAGGGGGGAATAGTATGGATCTAATCTCTTATGGTCCTATCTGGGGTATGTCACTGAACATACTAAAGAGTACAAGGTAGGAATAGTCCTGGATCCTAATCCTATCTAGTCCATCTGGGGATTGTCAATGCCAAATACTAAAAGAGATACAAGGGTAGAATAGTACTGATCATAATCCTATTATGAGTACTATTGGCGGATGTCACTGAAAATACTAAAGAGATACAAGGTGGGAATAGGTACTGGATCCTCATTCCTAATGAGTCCTATCTGGGGATGTCACTGCAAATACTAAAAGAGGATACAAGGTGGGGAATAGTACTGGATTCCTAATCCTATTATGAGTTTCTATCGGGGAGTCCAATGCAAATACTTAAAAGGAGATACCAAGGTAGGAATAGTACTGGATCATAATCCTATTATGAGTACTATCTGGGGTGTCACTGAAAATACTAAAAGAGATACAAGGTAGGAATAGTACTGGATCTTAATCCTATTCTGAGTACTATCTGGGAATGTCACTGAAAATAAAAAGAGATAAAGGTGGGGACCATATACTGGAATCATAATCCATATGAGTCCATCGGGGACTGTCACGGAAAATTACTAAAGAGATACAAGGTGGAATAGAATGGATCATAATCCATTTGAGTTCCTATCTGGGGGATGTCCCTGAAATACTTTAAAAGAAATAGGTGGGAATAGTACTGGATCATAATCCTATTTTGAGTCCTATCTGGGGTGTCACTGAAAATACTAAAAGAGATAAAAGGTGGGAAATAGTACTGTCCTAATCCTATTATGAGTCCTATTGGGGATTTGTCACTGACAATCTAACAAGAGGAGAAAAGGGTGGGGAATCGTACTGGATTCCTAATCCTATTGTGAGTCCTATCTGGGATGTCACTGAAAATACTAAAAGAGATAAAAGGTAGGAATAGTACTGGATCATAATCCCTATTATGAGTCCTATCTGGGGATTGTCACTGAAAATACTAAAAGAGATACACGGTAGGAATAGTACTGGATCGTAATCCTATCTGGGGATGTCAATGAAAATACTAAAAGAGATACAAGGTGGGAATAGTACTGGATCCTAATCCTATTATGAGTCCTATCTGGGGAGTCACTGAAATACTTAAAAAGAGATTACAAGGTCGGAATAGTACTGGATCATAATCCTATTATGAATCCTTATCTGGGTTCACTGAAAATACTAAAAGAGATCCCAAGGTAGGAATAGTATGGGTTGTTATCTAATTCTTTTGTGAGTCCTATCTGGGATGTCACTGAAAATACTAAAAGGATACAGGGTAGGAATAGTACTGGATCCTAATCCTATTAGGAGTCCTAATCTGGGGATGTCACTGAAATACTAAAAAGGCCTAAAAAGAGATACAAGGTGGGGAATAGTACTGATCCTAATTCCTCATTATGAGTCCTATCTGGGATGTCACTGAAAATACTAAAAGAGATACAAGGTAGGGAATCGTACTGGATCCGAATCCTATATTGAGTCCTATCTGGGGTGTCACTGAATTAATACGAAAAGAGATACAAGGTAGGAATAGTACTGGATCATACTCCTATTAGAGTCCTATCTGGGATGTCACTGAAAATACTACAAGAGATACAAGGTGGGCAATAGTACGGGATGCTAATCCTATTATGAGTCTTCTGGGCGATTGTCACTTGGAAAAATACTAAAAGAGATGACACAAGTGAGAATAGTAATGGATCCTATCCTATAGTGAGTCCATCTGGGGATTTTGTCACTGTAACACATACGAAAAGAGATACAAGGTGGGAAATAGTACTGGATCATAATCCTATTATGGAGTCCTATCTGGGGATGTCATGAAACATACTAAAAGAGATACACGGTGTGAATAGTACTGGATCCCCCCCTATCCTTATGAGTCCTATATGGGGATGTCAATGCAAATACTAAAGAGATACAAGGTAGGAATAGAACTGGATCCTAATCCTTTTATGAGTCCTATCTGGGATGTCAATGAAATACTAAAAGAGTACAAGGTGGGAATAGTAATGGACCTACTCGATATGAGGTCCTATCGGGGATGTCACTGAAAATTACTAAAAGGATACAAGGTAGTGGTACTGGATCCTAATCCGATTATGAGTTTCCTATGGGGATGTCAAGTGCAAATACGTAAAAGAGATATAAGGTAGGAATAGTACTGGATCCTAATCCTTATATGAGTCCTAGTGGGATGTCACGAAAATACTAAGATAAAAAGAGATACGAAGCCGTGGGAATAGTACTGGTCCTAATTCCTATTATGAGTCCTATCTGGGGATGTCACTGAAATTACTAAAGAGATACACGGTGGAGGAAGATTGGATCCTAATCCTATTATAGTCTCGCTGGGGATGTCAATTGAAATACTACAAGAGATACAAGGTAGGAATAGTTGACTGAATCTAATCCTATTATGAGTCACTATTCTGGGGACGTGTCACTGAAAATACTAAAAAGAGATACAAGGTGGGAATAGTACTGGATCTCTAATCATATTTATGAGTACTATCTGGGGATTGTTACACTGATGGTGAAATACTAACCGAGATACAAGGTAGGAATAGTAATGGATCCTAACTATTATGAGTCCTATCTGGGATGTCACTGACAAATACTATAAAGGATACAAGGTAGGAATAGTACGGATCTTAATCCGATTATGAGTCCTATCTTGGGATGTACCTGAAAAATAATAAAGAGATACAAGGTAGGAATAGTATGGATCCTAATCCTATTTGAGTTCCTATCTGGGGTTGTCACTGAAAATACTAAAAGAGATACAGGTGGGGAATAGTCTGGATCCTAATACTCTTATGAGTCCTATCTGGGGATGTCATTAAATCTAACGATAAGGGTGGGATAGTACTGGATCTTAATCCTATTATAGTCATATGGGGAGGTCAACTCTTGAAAAACTAAAAGAGATACAAGGTGGGAATAGTACTGGCTCCTAATCCTATGAGTCCTATTGGGGGATGTTCAATGTTTGGAAAATACTAAAAGAGATACAAGGTGGGAATAGTACTGGATCCTAATCTTATTATGAGTCCTATCTGGGGATGTCACTGAAATACATAAAAGAGATACAAGGTGGGAATAGCATTATATCCTAATCCTATTATGAGTCCTATCTGGGCGATGGTACTGAAATACAAAAGAGAACAAGGTGGGAATACGTAATGGATCCTAATACTATGAGTCCTATCTGGGGATGCATGAAATATAAAGAGTACTAAGGTGGGACAAGTACTGGATCCTAATCCTATTATGAGTCTATCTGGGGATGTCACTGCAAATACTAAAAGAGATAAAGGTGGGAAATGTACTGGATTCCTATCCTAGTATGAGTCCTATCTGGGATGTCACTGAAAATACTAAAAGAGATACAAGGTGGGAATAGCACTGGATCTAATCCTATTATGAGTCCTATTGGGGATGTTCACCTGGAAATACTTAAAGAGATTACAAGGTGGGAATAGGACGGATCCTAATCCTATTATGAGTCTATCTGGGGATGTCCACTGATAATACTAAAAGAGATACAAGGTGGGAATACTAGTACTGGATCTCATTCTCTTGTGAGTCCTATCTGGGATGTCACTGAAAATACTAAAAAGAGATACAAGTAGGAATAGTACTGGATCCTAATCCTATTATAGTCCTATCGGGGATGTCATTGAACATAATAAAGAGATACCAAGGTGAATAGATATGGATCCTAATTCCAGATGATGAGTCCTCTCTGGGGATGTCACTGCAAATACTAAGAGATACACGGTAGGATAGTACTGGATCCTAATCCTATTATGAGTCCTATTGGGGATGTCATGGCAAATACTAAAAGAGATACAAGGTAGCAAAGTACTGATTCCTAATCCTATTATGAATCCTATCTGGGGAGGTCACTGAAAATACTAAAAGAGATACCAAGGTGGGAATAGTACTGCGATCCTAATCCTATTATGAGTCTCTCTGGGGATTCACTGAAACATATCAAAAAATATACAGGGTGGGAATAGTACTGGATCCAATCCTATTATGAGTCATATCTGGGGTAAGGGATGTCACTGAAATACTAAAAGAGATACAGGGTGGGAATAGTACTGGATCGTAATCCTATCTGGGGATGTCACTGAAAATACTAAAGAGATACAAGGTGGAATAGTACTGGATCCTAATCCTATGAGTCCTATTGGGGGATAGATGTCACTGAAATACTAAAGAGATACAAGCGTGGGACAGTCCTGGATCCAATCTATTATGAGTCTGTCTGGGGGATGTCAATGAAAATACTAAAGAGAGTACAAGGTGGGAAAAGTACGGGATCCTAATCCTATTATGATGTCCTATCTGGGGATGTCAATGAAAAAATTACTAAAGAGATTACAAGGTGGGGAAGTAATGGATCCTAATCATAATATGAGTCCTATCTGGGGATGTCACTGAAATTACTAAAAGAGATACAAGGTGGGAATAGTTACTGGATCATAATCCTATTATGAGGTTATCTGGGGATGTCACTGAAATTACTAAAAGAGATACAAGGAAATTTAAAAAAAAAAAAACCCCCTTAAAAAAAAAAAATCCCCCCCCCCCATATATGACGTCCTAGCTGGGGATGTCACTGAAATACTAAAAGAGATACAAAGAGGAGGAATAGTATGGGATCCTAATCTATTATGAGTTCATATCTGGGGATGTCACTGAAATTACTAAAAAGAGAATACCAGGTTGGCGGAATAGTACTGGTATCCTCATCTATTATGAGTCCTCTCTGGGATGTCACTGAAAAATCTAACAGAGATACAAGGTAGGAATAGTACTGGATCCTAATCCTATTATGAGTCCGATCTGGGGATGTCAATGCAAATACTAAAAGAGATACAAGGTAGGAATAGTACTAGATCCTAATCCTATTATGAGGCCTATCTGGGATGTCACTGAAAAACTAAAAGAGATACAAAGTGGGACTAGACGGGATCTAATACTATGAGTCTATATGGGGATGTCACTGAAAATATAAAAGGGATACAAGGTGGGAACAGTAGTGGATCCTAATTCCTATTATGATGCCTATCTGGGGATGTCACTGAAAATACTAAAAAGAGATAGGGGAATCGTACTGGATCCTAATCCTATTATGATTTCCTATATGGGGAGGTCATTGAAAATACTAAAAGATAAAAGAGGTGGGAATATTACCGGATCCTAATCCTATTATGGAGTCCTATCTGGGGATGTCACTGAAAAATATTAAAAGAGATACAAGGTGGGAATAGTACTGGATCCGAATCCTATTATGAGTCCTCTATGGGGATGGCACTGCAAAAATTAATAAAAAAGATACCAAGGTGGGAATATTACTGGATCATAATCTATTATGAGTCCTATGGGATGTCACTCGAAAATACTAAAAAGAGATACAAGGTGGGATGTTACTGGATCCGAATCCTATATGAGTCCTATCTCGTGATGTCACTGAAAATACTAAAGAGATTACAAGGTGGGAATAGTACCGGGTCCAATCCTATTATGAGTCCTATCTGGGGATGTCACTGAAAATACTAAAAGAGATTTACAAGGTGGGAATAGTACAGGATCTTAATCCTATTATTAGTCCTAATCTGGCAAATGGCAAATATCAATGTTTGAGTTTTGTCCAATTGCAACTGTTTATGAAAGGGGGTTAAGTTGTCCTTGATAATGAAGCTATGTCATTGTAATAGTCTTATTTTCATGAATTGAGCATTACAAGGTTATCTCAATGTGGCCTTTTGAGAACATGTATGGAAATTTTAAAAAAAAAATATAATACAAAAGAAATTTAGCAGAAGTGAGACCTCTGGACAAATTTACATTTTGAAAAACCGACAAATTTTTAAGCATTAGGGCGTATGAAAGTCGATGAGTAGTTCGTGACCGCCCGCGTTATGTGATTTTCTGCCCGTGTGTGAGATTATTGAAATCCCTAATACAAGTTCATTATTTTGTATTCTAGAAAATATCAAGGTTCTTCTTGTGATCACATCATATGAATGTGATTTTAGTATATTTAAATCAAAGAACAGTTGCCAACATCTTTTTTTTAAAATGTAGGGTGGTGTTTTGCGGTTTGACACAATATTGTAGTATTAGGAGTACTGAAGGTTTGGTGAAATGGCTGTTTTGTTTCTTCAAAATTACGAATATGAAAAAATAAATAGTTAGACTCATTATGATTTGCAAAAATTTTTACGGGAAAATTAACATTGACTTTCATTGGCCTAATCTAAAGCTAAGCCAATGTAAGTTTCCAAAAATTCTCCACAAAAAACACAATGTATTTTTTTTTTTTTTTTTTTTTTTTAATTTTGTACGATTTTGTCTCAAAAAAATGGTACTAAACTTGAAAAATGGATATAACAATAAGGTACTTTTAAGGTTAGAGTCTTTGCACCTGACAGGACTTGTAAACTTGTCCTGTTTTTGGGCAGTTCAAAAAGTGGATTTTACTCAATGTCATAGTTATGTCGAAGTTAGAAAACTCATAATTAGGATAAGCATCGGAGTATATTCCAACTTTTTTATATATTTTATTGCAAATGTTCAGTGCCACCATGTTTCTGAATCGAGAGCAAGTCCAGACAATTGTTATTAAATACACAGCTAGATAGCTAGAGTAATTTTATGCATTGTCTGTATCTCATCAAAACAGTAATGCGACATAGAGACAGGGGACTAGCGCCCCCTGGATATGAAAGAGGAGGTATGGCTACCTCATGCGTCGACAAACCTCGGGCATGGCAACTTTTGAATCTGTCGAAAACTGAATTGATCAAAATGACCATGGGAGGTTACGATGATGGTATGCCCACCCCAGGAGGGTATGTCAACCCCACGGTAGCAACCCCCCCAAGGTGGTTTTTTTTTTTGTGTACTGATGGGTCGTATAAAATGGAATAATTCCCATACTTTGAGACGCATGAGGGCATCAAGGAGAAGAGATCGACCAGTGTGCCGTCGATCGGTTCTCTTTGTCCATGCTATACAGGGGGGGGGGGGGGTGGACAACTCCACAGATTCCGCACAATCACGTGCGTTGGAAATCATCAAGAGGGCTTTATCTACTGGATTCAAACGCTAGGGTCCATCGCAAAAGTTGTTCTTTTGGAAACGGCGAAAGTCGGACTTATGCGAGAAAGCCCACACTGTCAACCACTAGTGTAAATGAGAATCACAGTAACTTGTATGAAGGAGGGAGACGTAGAAATATCAACAGAATGGGAGATATATCTGAGTACTATAGACACGGCGGTGGACCCAGCAAAAGGCATCGTCCCAATTCAGCACATGAGGTTATGCTGAGCACAGGTAAATTCAGCTCATCAGAGTCCAACATCTATCATGCGGGTTTCAGTACAGATCATCAACATGCTGGCTACCAGCCGAGACACTTTGGTTCCATGACCGACATCGACAATTCAGATGAACCTATTCCATATATAGATGATCCGTGCCCAAAAGTGGTAGGCCGCAGCCCACAGTTGGCATCAGGGCCTAGTCCAATTGTGGACTCGAACCAGAACTCAACAAATACAAGCCTGAGTACAGATGGCTCATACCATAGTGCTTTTGGTTCGATTCCAAGCACAAGAGATCCGAGTCCAAATGTGAGTGGTTCAAATCCAACAAACACCAGCAAATCTAAGGAGCGTGCCTTTGGAAAACTTTTCCGCTCCTCCAAAAAGTTTGGATCGGCTTCCGAGCTGTTTCAGAAAATCCTTCGCAAGAAATCTGATTCCAGTCTGAACAGTTACCGTAGCAACAATGCCAGCAGAGACTCTTCCACAAACCACACCCCACCTATCACCTCTCAACCTTCTGCACATAGATCTGCCACAAACTCTGCAGCAAGTAGCAAAAACAACAGTCCAACAGAGACTGACAAAATTAGCCCCTCCTACCCACCACCAATGAGAGCCACTCTTTCTATGTCACAAGTAATTAGCTCAACTGAAAATAGCACTAACAATACCCCTGAAATCCAAACTGCCTCGTATAGACAGAAGAGCGTGAGTACGCATAATGTAAACCAAGCATGCTCTACAAGGTCTATAAACCCTGAAATCCAAACTGCCTCGTATAGGCAGAAAAGCGTAAGCACTCATAATGTCAACCAAGCATGGTCTACAACGTCTGCAAATCCTGAAATCCAATCTGCCTCGTATAGGCAGAAGAGTGTGAGCACTCATAATGTAAACCAAGCATGGTCTGCAAGGACTGTAACTCCGTTCCATCAAGGATTATCCCAATCATCCAGGAACTTGAGATCATCCCAAACAGGATTATGCCAATCCAGCAGGGCGGGCAGCGCCTACAGCCTCAACGGATCAGAAATGTCGGAGTTGGGATTCACCGGATCGCGGCTGAGGAGAAGTGACAGTGCATCAAGTAAGGGCACTATTCATTTTGCATGCATATGAATGTGTGATTCAGTGTTGCATGATTAGTTGATTGGCTGTTAATCATCATTACTTTCATCTCACGCACATTAGATATAGAAAGCAAGTTAGTCTCCATCTCATGCTCTTCTCATTTCATTCTTCCTGGGTGAGACAGTTCACTTCACCAATTAGTGATTTACAAGCAGTTAGGGATGAAGTTGTAACCTTGTCAACCACAAAAAAAGCTATTTTCCTGGAAGTTAATGACATCTATCTCATACTAGATTTAGAGAATATACAAAGGTCTTGTTTTTAGCCTCTGCCGTGTATCTATCAGAAAATGAGGTGCAGCCAAGTTGTTTTTTGGTAAAATAGTGCTGTTGACCATGTAAAATGACAGGGTAGGCACAGCAGGGGCTAAAAATAATACCTTTATTCTCATAAATAAGAAGCTATAGGCGACTAAAAAAACAAAACGTTTTACGGGGCTGACCGACCATGATTTTTCAGTATTGCAGAATTTTTTTTTGTCTTTCCAAAAATCATGTAAAATCGGCCTGCTTTTGGGTGAGTTGTCGTCTTATTAACACATTACCACAATATTAATACAATGAACTACCCTAGTCCATTGTTATTATTCGGGATGCGCCTTTGATTGGTCCAAGCAGCGCATCTGCGTATCGCACTGATGCGTACGCGCTGTACCGTGTGATATCATCTCATATCATACGGCTAGGAACCAATGAAATTGCGTAAACAATCTCAAGTGTTTAAGAATATCCATTAGATTTGAGCTTGTTTGAACTAATTAAACACAGAATAGCCTGGAATGCTTGTGTCAAGTGTCCATTGGCAATCATCATTGATCTGAATCTAAGTAAACAAGGTGTGCTATATCATTGGGTTAACTTGGCTCTACCAAATAAAATGCTAATTGTCAAGGGTGCAACTTCATTTCTAACTGCATCAGAATTCGGGGCAAGTAAATTGTCGCACTCTGCAATTTCTTTCCTTCATATATTTTAACTAAACTGGCTTAATATTGCACTGTTTTCTTTTCTGTACATTGCACTTTCATAATTTTTTATTTTTTGTGTGTGTAATAATTGTTGCATTGTGAGGTTTGATTGTGGTCGTTTTTCTGTTGTTTCTTGGTGGCTGGCATGCATAACAAAGAGGTGTTTAAGGGTTTTGTGAAGTTTGTAATTATAAGGGCCTACAAAATACCACTGTCATTGGCCTCCGAAACCACAAAATACAACAGGGAAATTTTGTGGTTTCTATGTGAACGTACTACCGAAACCCCAAATGCACTGTACTAATATGGTATTTTTTTGGTATTTGGGAATGTTCGTGTTATAATATTCTTTCAAATTTATTGAATAATGCACTTTTCATTAAAGTATACAAAGCACCTGGCTATTAAATTTGAACGCTAACTTGATTTTTTTTCTGCAGCTGAGAAGTTGTATAAAATAATAATGCTTATTTGCAGGTTACTTGTAAGTACTTTGTTATCTTTACCCAATAAGGTATGCGAAAATAATGAAGAAAGTTGCAGATTCAAACTTGTTATTTGCTTACAGGGCCCAGACAACTATAGTGATTTCATCGACTAGATTTTTGCCAACACTAGCCTTTCATTCCAACATGATTGTCATGCAATGCTTACTGTTTACGCATTTGGCATGCAAAGCATACATGTTTGAAAAGGCTGGTATCGACCAGTGTCTGTCAATGAAGTATGAACCCACCATAACTTAAAGAGAGCAAAATTTATTGGCACAAACAAACAAACAATATGGAAGCTGGTAGCCAGTCAGTTGCCAGATCAAAACTGACCAAATACAAATACGTGGATCCTGGGTTTCCTACCGGAAATCATTTTTTACCGAAAATCCTATCCCACAATGCACCAACGATGTACGAGTAGATATGCATCACTCCATGCATGCTGGCGGTTTAGTGCGCCTCCTTTAAACTACGTGCACATTTTGTGGTGCAAAAACTACAAGGCAATCAAAGAGTACTCGTTACTGCTGGTAAAATTTATGTACAGCAAACGGTTTTCGCAGTTATGACAGAAAAATGACCATATGACACAAAACACCATATAGAATATACATGCGCTATTTATTTTATCTACTCGTACATCATTGGTGCATTGTGGGATAGGAATTTCGGTAAAAAATGATTTCCGGTAGGAAACCCAGGATCCACGTATTCCTCCTCATCCATTGCCCTAGGTCATAAATAGTGACAATAGGATTTCAGAATCCCACCTGGCCAGTAGATTCAACTGAACATGCATACCAATTTTGAGTTTTGATTGCTGGAAAATCCACTTTAAAATGTCTTTCAATTGACAACTTTGCATAAATGGTGCATCAATAAAGCCATTGATATTTTTTTTACTTTAAAAATAGCTTAAAGGTGGGTGACGTGATCTTGGTCTGATCTTTCAAATGATGTTTTCTCCCTCATCAGGCTCGCTGTTTGAAGAGTAGAAGCACAAATGTGTACCAAATAAATTGGCCCATAGGACAGTGTGTGTGTGCTAGTGTGGTCCACCACAATTGGTTTTCGTTTTTCAGGTCTCCTTCGAAAAGTTGAAGTCTGATTGAAACCAGACTTGGGGTTAAGGTGCAATAGGGGTTCCTTCATATGTAGATGATGTCAAAGGTCATGGACCAAGGTCAAAGGTCACCTGAGGTCATGTTCTATACTGCCATCTTGCCAGGGGATCATGCAAGTTTACTTGCTATATTTGTGGTAGCTTTCTAGGATGAATTTGGTTATTCGTGTAAGAGAAATTAGGTAATTTACCAATAGGCAATTATTTCATTACTGATTCATTACTGAGTTGGTCCTTACCCACACTTTTAATCAATCAGGGGACAGTTTCCCCTCAATCGCTAGTTGCTATGCCACTTATTCCAAGTTAAAAAAGAATTCTAAAGTTATCTTATTACTTCTACAAAGGACATCGCCGGATAAGGAATGAAGGACGCCCTCTATAGTTTTCATGAGAACGGATGAACTTGAAACGTTTTGCATAATAAAGCGACATGCTCAAAGTTTACCTTTTGCTGGTTTTCAAAAAATCATACTTTACATATATTCCCCAAAAGTCGGTTATATGTAAAGTTATAATACAGGCTTCAATGGGTAATTAAAATTTCCATATTTGAAGCCTTTCCACCCCAAGAACCACAATGCCGCGTTGCAAGGATGTGCGCTATATTATTTAGCAACGTATATGTGTTTTTTTTTTTTTTTTTTTTGTGTAAGAGAAATTAGGTAATTTACCAATAGGCAATTATTTCATTACTGATTCATTACTGAGTTGGTCCTTACCCACACTTTTAATCAATCAGGGGACAGTTTCCCCTCAATCGCTAGTTGCTATGCCACTTATTCCAAGTTAAAAAAGAATTCTAAAGTTATCTTATTACTTCTACAAATTTAACAATTTAACAAAATAATTTCACATGCTTTCAATATAATCATCATAATCGCTTTCACTCAAATACGTGCAGAATACTATTTTTAAAAAAAATCAAATTTTGCTCTATTATTGAAATCATTCATGAAGCTCAAAGCAGCCAATTAATCTCATTTGACAGCAGGACTTTTAACAATTAACAAACTAATTATATTTAATCAACTGACTTGGATTTTTATTTTTCAAAATTATTGATGGCAAACCTTATTCCAAGTCACTATCACCCAACTAGACCATTTATTTACCCTTTTCACATAATTTATTAACACAGGCTTGTATCTGAATGAGGATCAATCCTACATGCAAGAATCGCTCAAGCTTTGCTGTTTATTGCTGCCGCCCTCCAACAGACGGAAACTCCACCTGCTGCTCAAACTCATGAGTAAGATTGAGCAAAATGAAGAACTGGAACTCAGTAGGACTCACACTCCTAGAAACTTGGTAAGCAAATTTGTTATTTTGGGTCCACAACCTAAAGCCGGAAGAACTACCGTGTTGTTCCTGATAAACGCCCCTGCTCTGATAACGCCCCCCCTACGATTTTTGGATAAAACAATTCAAGAAAATGAGTTAAGCTTACCTAAATCACATGATTTGATGGCCGGGACACTCATAATCCGTATCATAATCGCTGGTGTCATCAATGCTTTCTGCTTATGATCCGTCTCTAATGGTAACTGGCCGCCCAAGCCCATCATAGCTAAATCTTACAGCACA
Organism: Ophioderma brevispina; assembly: GCA_023653785.1. Taxonomy (NCBI): domain Eukaryota; kingdom Metazoa; phylum Echinodermata; class Ophiuroidea; order Amphilepidida; family Ophiodermatidae; genus Ophioderma; species Ophioderma brevispina. The sequence continues at coordinate 544 of JAMKCH010043558.1, read as the reverse complement.
GAAAAAGGCACTTTCTCGTTGATTTCGCCAGGCGACCCTCGCTTATAAAATGATCCTTAGATATCCAAGAACATCGTCAGGCGTGTGGTTTGTTCAGAAATTTACTGTCGCAAAGATCGGGCACAGTGTTTTTTGCAGATTTCCAAAATGGCGTGAGCTATATCATGTTCGTAGTTGCTATGAGTGTGATGTATTTAACACAGTAGTAGTGTACAGTTGTAAAAGTTTAATTAGTATGGAACTTTGACCTCGGTAGGTGCGAAAACAGCGTCCGCCAGCTCGTTCGTTTGTATTATTGGTAGTCAGCGAAAATAAGCGTGTGTAAGGTGATTTTTGCTGGATTTTTGACTTCCCATTTTTGACTGTAATAAATGCCCCCCCTTTGGAAAAATGCATTGCCCCCGGGGCATTTATTAGGAACAATACGGTATACCTGGTAATATGCTGATGCTGTTACATGGTGTGCTTGTGTGTGTGCGTGTGTGTGTGCATGCATGTGCATGTGATGAAACAGTCAATCAATGGTACTTTGAAATGCTCAGTG
>JAMKCH010043557.1:0-14180 GCA_023653785.1 Ophioderma brevispina | reverse complement strand
CGTGCAGCTAAAAGGGCACATGTGTCAAACTCGAGGGAATTCCCCTCCCTAATGTATACGTGCATACGTGCCTCAGCAATCAATAAGATAATGCCATTCACGATCATATCTGCAAGCCATTCCCAAACACATTGTAGTCTATAATGGGCTTACACAATAGCAGGTGTATCCATGCTAAACGGTTCCATTCCCTCTGGTGTAAGCGGCAGATGGCCCGGGCGCGGTGACTCAGATGCTACCGATAGACCGCAAGGGTGACGCGCCAAAAGGCGACCCACAAGAATAAGACAAGTTACAATAGATGCCTTTATAACGGGAAGTGTAGTTTGCTTCACTGTGCTGGTGGTAAAAGGGTATATGTTCAAGAACTTTTTTGTTTTATTGATTTCAGTCAATGGAACAGAAACTGGATGTATCAAGGAACAGAAACTTGATGTATCATGAAAGAGTAACATACCAAGAAATCAGACCATTTCAAAATTAAAGCACTTACATGTTGTAAATCATACACCACAAACAAATGTGAAGCAGAAAAGGTAAAACTATATACATGGTCTTTGATTGAAAATGCCTTTAAGAGTACAAATAGAACAAGACTAACATCAAAGGATCTTGATGTCATTGTCAGTCCTAATTTCCAAACTGACTGATTTTGATACATGCAACCTAGAAGAGGGCACAAGCCAATGAATAATCCGATAGAAATACTATTTGACCAAGTACCATGTCTTGAAAACCAATCCTTAGTCAGCTGGTCACTACCAATAGATTTGATTGGTCATTCACAGTGCTATATGCAGGGCTTGAAAAAATGTACATTTCCCTGGAAGATAGTTGCATTTCTCACAGATTTCCACTATATCTTATGTGTAAATTTCAGGCCTCCAAATGGCCAAGTTTCCCTCCAAATGGCCAAGTTTCCCTCCAAATGGCTAACTTTCCTGGGAAGGAGTTTCTCAAATTTCGAGCCATGGCTATTTGATGTACTTAGCCAATTGGACACATGGTAAGAAAAGTTTAAAGGTGAATACAGATATATAAAAGGTCTAATTTGATTGGTTACTCAAAGGTTATATCATGCCATATCATGTAATAAGCCAATCAGAGATACTGTAAGACTTCAGGCAGTTAAAGAGGAATAAGTGAAACATTAACATGGATCACAAGTCACAAAAAGAGACCCTGTTCTTGAGTAAAGATCTCAAGACATATTTTGCCCAGATGTTACATCGTCCAATTTCCATTTCTTCACATACATCATAGATGCTTTTAAACAAGTTCATACTTTTGAGGCTGGCAGACTTCTTTCAGGAGCCCCTAACCCAAGCCTAAGAAACATAGATTGCTCCTCACTCTCCCAGCTCATTACATGATTCCAATGCATTATAATTGTGATTTCTTATTAATCTCTCAGGACATCCACAAGGTGTTGTCAAGCAAGTAAAATGTTAACCTTTGTCCTGGAGGCAGCAATATCTCCCAACAATGAAGCTCACAATTTAGCAAGCAAAGCATGCCCAGGTATATCTGCGAGCGTCAAAACGTCTTGGGGGAGGCAAGGCAAGGCGCTTCTACGATGACAAGGTATGATGCTGCTCACATGCCTCAATTCAAGCAGAATGGAATGAAAGGGCCACTTTGCAAGAAATATTGACTAAATCACACTGACATCAGTTATCTTGGTGCTCCTGGGGAGCAGTATTAGCAGGTCTAGATAAAGGACACCGCCTGGACATGTGTGTGTGACCTGTTGGGCCAAAGCTTCTTTGTCTCATGATAAAAAATGTCAGGCATACTTGATGAAACATGGACAGGAGGGGCATAGTGACCTGGCTTTCTCTGATAGGGATCTTCAATCTAAAGAACAGCATCCATCAAAATACATTAGTGCTAATGTGTTGGCACATTTTGAACATCATATGCCCTATAGAAGTGAAAATGGACTGGTATTACTGCTGCCTTTTTGTGTGTCTGTACGGCAATCATTAGGTTTGCTCCATTTACAATCACCAGATCACACCTTTATTGGATTCTCATAATCAGGGTAAAGTTCACTGCCTCTATACTGATACTAATAATTTAACCCCTTGATAATAGGTACTGATTGAAACCGGTACTCCAATGCACAATTTTTATTTTACAGTAATTGGAGAGAGAATACCAAAAGCAGAATTTATAAAGGGCAGTATTGGGCCATTCGAGTCAAAATTCCAAATTAATTCACCTAAACAATTCCACTGGTGATAAGATGAATCACAATGGTTTACATGTTCTCAAGATTTCAGCTCAGCTCAGAGAGCTGAGATCCTGACTTCCAAGACAAACAAAGATACAGTGTTCCCTGGAACGCATCACAGTTTGTGAATGGGGTTAAAAGTCACATGGGGGTCATCAGAAGTCAATCTGTGTAAAACCCATACAAGTTTTGGGCCAGTGGTTCTTCTGACCAAGTATGAAGTTGATTGATTGACATAATTAAACTGTTGCGATATAATACCACTGCAGATAGCGATGGTAAAAATTCTGCAAAAATACCAACTCAAAAAAGATCTCCTGTGGCATAAGTGTAAACAAAATACTGTTACACCAAAGTAATCACTTTTACAGCATTAGAGTCAGTTACAAGGCAACAAATAATTATGCCACTCACAATAAATCAAACTTGTAACTGAAACCAAAGCCATGTTCAGACAGTCAATAAACTCCAGACATGAAATTTAATCTATCTACACTTTTTGTAAAAATTAGCAAATTTAGATCAAGACAGCAATATTCAAAAGAACTCCTAGGTTACAATAAATGTGCATACCTTTTCTCCAGCAGGAATTTGTTATGTAGATCTGCTGGGATGTTTGTTGTGAACACAAAGAGAAGATCTGAAATGATACAAAAATAATGACAAACAATGGTTATATTTGTGTAAGTGTATGCAAGAAAATAACTTGCCTAGGTCACTGAATCTAGCATGAAGCAAGACAATGTTGGTGAAAAGTATGATAAAAGGGGAAAAATAGCTTGCCCCTTCTCCCTAGTGATGAATTTGAGACTTCATCCAGAATTGAAACAAAATAGTCCAAGCTGAAGATCATTCTTGTATTTCACCAATGTGATCTTATTTCTACCTGGCCAATGCAATTCCTCTTGATCTTTTTCTTTTCTTTCACCCTAAGGTTATTCTTTCACTTCTAAATTTTCATGACAAATCTCAAAAGCTTTCCTCCTTGACAAACAACCTTCATCAATACACTGTGACAGTGTATCTTTGATCCTCACTGCACTGTCCTAGTATGATGACAAACTATGCCTCTTTGATGCCATACACCATTACTTCTGAAAATCTAGACACACAAGTGAAAAGTCAATCAATTGCACCATCAAGTTTTTACCTTGTCTTGGTAATTTTCAATTGGGTTCACCATCTGGCATTTGCCAGGCAATTCCCCTCGTACATCTTCCATTTCTTCATCTCCGCTAATCATTACGTTCTTGTTTACATTTAACCAAAACTATACCCTCGTTCTCTTCTCCCAAATGTGTTAAATCTATATCCTACAGGCCATATTTGGTCTGCCAGTGAAAAAGAAAACCATCATGTCCCCCAAGCATATATAGAAATGGACATCTGTTCAGAAATCATCTGTACCTCCTCACAAAATCAGCAGCTTTGATACATGTACATAACCAACCAACATTTTTCAGATTCCTCGGACTTCTACAGCTTATTCCATTGAGTTTCCATGAAATATTTCAAAGCCTGCCTTGGCTCCCCACGTGGGATTTTCATCAACATATGTCTTGTGAAGAATGACTTGATGATGATAAAACAACACATGAATTGAGCCACTATTAACCCTATAATCTCATATATTCAGAGTGGAAAGACTCTCACAGACACACACATATACTAGACACAGACCCTGGAAATTAGTGTGGCAAAAAATTAAAATACCCTCACACGAATCAGTGCAAATGATAGCCTCCAGTGGAGTCATCAATAATGTGATTCACACTATGTAATTTGTGTCACTCACTCAATCAGCATGTACTTGAAACTAAAAAATAGATCAAGTAGTACATTTGCCCCCCCCCCAAATTAAATTCTACGCACTGGCTCAGCCAATCAAAGCGATGGAAGATACTCTACTTGGCACAAGTCGTGTCTGTGTTTATCCTCTCTCCCATACTTCACGCAATCAAAAGCCTGTTATGTACAGCTACAACCCTGCATTCCCAAAATCAATCAAGCCAAACTTCATCCGTGATCACATCAAAAACAATACCGGCTAGCTATCATCATACAGACCTGGTTATTACTCCCGAGACGCAAATCCCCCAGAAAGAAGTTTGGCTAGAACAAGCAAGCGCAGGCCGATATTTCACACATTTCCATGTGCGTAACATCAGCCATCTTCATGGCTTCGCATGTCATATCTGCCGGCCGCACCTGGTCAATTGCGTGCTTGTGCATATTTGCAACGAATGCTTCTCGCACACCTGTACCCATGGTTCTCCCCCGAAATGGCAGTGAGCATTATGCTTTGAAATAATACCCCTACAACTGGGAATGACCACAAAACATCTACTATCATTTATCTTTCAAGAGTCAGAAATAAGATACCGGTCTTATGTTGAATACTAAATTCATGTACAAACATCCTAAGTAATAATTTGGCCAATGAAACCAGTACACAACATTTATTGTGGTGGATGCCGGCTATGCCAGCATCCACCACTCAAAATATTGGATGCCCATCCATTATGACGCCATCTAAGATGGCCAAAACAAAAAGTATTTACGTCTTATTCTTTAAATTGAAATCCTAAAGTTTTATTCTGGTAGTAACGATAACAAAGCAAACTTTGACAGATTTCATTCAGATCAAAGTGCATAACTTTGAAGTTTAACTGAAAAAGTAAAGAGGAAGGGGACAGACCTGTGTACACAGGATAGGAGTGCCCGTCTCTCTTTCAAAGCGATTGGGCCAGACTCCACTAAATAATGTTGCTGTAGTGGATCGCTAAACCTCCTCTACATTGAATAATGCCGGTACCCATTTATATACCTGGGTAGAGAGGAGTAATTGAGGTAAAGTGCATTACTTAAGGGCAAAACACATTGGCCACAGCGGGGCTTGAACTCACAACCTTTGGCGTATGGGTTGGGCGCTTTGTCCACTGGAACACTTTGATATTGCAAGCAAAGATGTATATTTAACTGACCTGTCCCACATGTCCTACGATAACAAACATAGTTAGTTACCAAATGAAAATATCATTTCATGAGATTTCATTCAAATAACAAATGACTCAAATAACATTTAAGTATAGCTGCCAATGCAAGATTTTTAGTCAGGCTAAAATATTGAGTCCAGCAGACAAGACAAGTAGTGGGAATGTCACTGAAGACCTCGCCATATATCTGTTCATTGAAAACAAGATATGGCCGCTATTTTGAATGCAGTTTTCCCCTAGTAGCTCTAGGAATTGGAATAACCACACATTATCCACTGAACACCCTCCTGGTCTGGGGCCCATGGAGGTGATTGTACATAAACAGCTCTCTGCAATATGTGAGAGTGGGGTCATCATGTTTGGATCCAGGAATTAGAATTCTATATGCTTTGGAATATTCACGCTATAATAAATTTGGCATCCTGACCAAGTAAAGCTGCCTAGAAGCTAAGAATGTTAAAAATATAATGTTAGTGTGTCTATATTGATCTTTAATGATAGGAATTACCATTATCCTATCCTTTTTCTGGAACACATCTATGAAGGTGGATGGGAATGTTTTGTAACACCATACAAAATTGATTATTCAAAACATTTGATAATATGGAGCCAACATATAGTTATTTATTTTTCTCCGATCTGAAAGGTAATGCCACTTATCTCTCCACTATTTATGCCATAATCCCACACACTTTGATTTTCCCCTAAATTCACTGAAATAAAATTTCAGCAAATTTGTTCACAATGTGTAGAAACCTTTGGGCTTGCCCACTCTTTACTTTACATTAGTCAAGGTTACGCAAATTGCCAAATCAGCAAACATGACAAAATATCACACAACTGTAAAATCATCTCTTTCACAATTAAAATAATTAAATTAACGGCACTGCGGACGACTAACTATAGTATCTTGTTTTGTTTTGGAATTTCTTGTGGTAATACAATGCATGTGTGCTATGGCAATTAATGATTTCATTCAAGACAGTGTCTTCTTCAACAAGGACTCTGTGTGTTATTAATACAATGTGATGCTGTCTGGATTGGACTGCCTGAGGTTTTCTGCAATTTTTGGTGCATGTTTGATTGTTCCTGCCGCATACACATCACAACTACACCACTATTTAAAGACACTGGGGCACATTTGAAAAATTGTGCACCCTCAAGATTTTTCGAGATTGGATATTTTTGCATGTGTAAGTTTACATTACCCTCACCTAAAGGTACGACCAAATCAAGGGCCCTTAAATGGGTAAACAGAAACGCTGTTTTATACAAAATGGCCCTGCGACATTTATTCAGCATACGAGTGAAATGGTTTTTAATCAAAAACACACACGCCAAGTTGAGTCCCACGGCATGCACCGGTCTGTGACCTTAGTGGTTTTAATATCATTGAGTACGAGTCTGTCATATTCCTGCGATAGACCCATTTTTGATCAGTTACGGCAAAACTCTAGCCTGTAACGACTTACCTGGATGTCTTAGCCTCTTTGTCCCTATCTGTTTTGGGTTGTGGTTATTTTTATCATGTAAATATATCTCTATTCTTCCAATGGCCTAGGCAAATTGAAGAAATTCACACAATTGGTGAAAATGTGCCAGTGCTGTATGCAATTTTGCTGGTTTCCTCCTGGTAAGCTTGGACTCCCTGCATTGGAGGATTACACGTTGTGTAATTTAAGAAGGGGGAATGATCATTGGAAGGGCTCAAAATGAAATCTACACATTTAAATCAAGGAAAAATTACCCTCTATTGCTTTTTTGTTCGACAAAAATCGGAGCTTCCGTTCAAAAGTGTAGGTCAAAAATTGAACTTCGTGAATTGGAATTTCTCTGTTTTTCTTTGTTTTAACACATCTTATGTATTTTATGTTTTTTTTTTCAAGCTGCGATATTTAGTTTTTTCCCCACTTTAAAAATCTATATCTCAAAAATAAATGACCCTTTGAGCTCTAATTTCACAAATTCTTTTAAAAATTTAATTTTATCTTTTTTTAAAATGTAAAATTTGGGTGTAAAAAACAGTGTTTCTTAAACATACAAAAAAATTAAAAAACAGAGTTTCTAGACTAATAAAAACCTTATCTAAAAAGTCAAATTTTTAACGATACGGCATCACTGCAAACATGATTTCTCAAAAAAACGATTTATCCTAGAGAGATGGAATAAAAAGCAACTTGGAGTATAATAAAGTTCTAAACTATGGGATGAACTAGATATTCATTAGCCCCATGGGAAATTGTTTTAAGGGGGTGCATTAGTCAAGGAAAGAAAATCAAAAAAATAAATGTTTTCACCGTTGCACCAATGACCCCCATTTAAAACAAGTTCCCAGGGGCTAATGCAATATTTAGTTCATCCCATAGTGTAGTTATTTTACTCCAATTTGTTTTTATCACATCTCTCAGGATACAAGTTTGAGAACACCATGTTGCAGTGATCAATATCGTTAAAATTGACTTTTTTAGAATAGCGGTTATTAAGTCAGAAACACACTGTTTTGTCATTTTTTTGTATGTTTTTAGAAAACAAGTTTACTTTCACGTGAATGAGAAAATAAGTGCTTGATTTTAAAAGATACTTTTGAAAAAAATTAGAGCTCAAAAGGTAAATTACGTTGAGTATAAATTTTATAAAGTGGAAAAAACTAAACATTGCAGCTTGAAAAACAAAAAAGAATAGATGTAAAAACAATAGACAACAAAGAAATTCCAATTCAGAAGTCAATTTTTTGACCATAACTTTTGAACGGAAAGCTCCGACTTTTGTCAAACAAAAAGCAAATAGACAGGTAATTTTTTCCTGATTTAAAATGTGGATTTCATTTTTTGACCCTTCAACGATATATTCACCTAAGGTCTTGTGCACTCCAATGGGTTATAAGAGTGTGGGCTCAGTGGACGCAAAAAAACACTTTGCCATTGGATTTTTTTACCAAAATCTGGTCATTGAGGGGGTAATCAAAACAACATCACATAACAAGGAAAAAAGGAAAAAAATGGAAAATTTGTTGTTCGATTCAAAGGGCAGTCAAAAAACCAATTTCTCGGTCGTGTCAAAAATTCTTCCCACCAAAAAAATGGAAAAATCACTTTCCCGAATGATTTTCCATTAAAATTTTACATGTCTGATATAGCACTATAACACTTTCACTCTGAGGCTCTCTGTTTATTTGTTGTTTCTTAGAACCGTGAACCCATTTAACTTCGCGTAGTGAAAACAATAAACATTCAAAGTCTCTTTTGGTATTACAGCAGTTCTTTAGAGTTCAAGACAAATAATACTACCTTACAAATTATAGCAATTTGCTATTGGGTTTGTGTTGGGGGAGACACTATCAAATTGAGCACCCCTACGCACAATGCTCCACTATGCCAGAATCCTTATACATGTTCTAATTCAGTATCAATGCCTTTCATGCAGACAGAAAGATTCCTGTAGCTCACGTTCACGCTACAGAGTAAATACAAATCACTCCAGACATACGCATAATCTTTTGGGGACAATGATTAATACACAATTACGGTATGTGACAATGGTAGTTGATTCTATTACTACACTAGTTTTATTATGCATGTCTGGTCCGTGGATTGTGCCTGATCAAAACGTCACAATAGATTACCTTCACATTTGCTACATGGTAAGGGGTCACTTCCCCAATCAATGGTTTGTGGCAATTTCAACATTTAGGACTGGTCCTCCTAATAATGAGGCTAAGTGGCCGATTTTAACCTACCACTGAATGCAAGTTGCATCAATGTAGCCCTTACAAGCCAGTACGGTTTCCATATACACATTACACTGCATAAGAATTTTGGAACTGCTGTGAGAGAGCAGTCAGAATGCATTTTTCAAGTATTTATAATACTGGGCGGTCCCCGGTTTTTGCGATCACCGCCAACCTGGCTTGAAGACACTTCAGTTTTGCGGTTTCTTTGACCTCTAATGACTTTGTCGTGACTTGTAAAATTTTCGGCATCAACAATTCAACCCACCCGTCAAAAGTTTCACATGTCCATACACCAACATTATCCCATTTGACCTCCTTTGACCTTGAATGACCCTGATGAACTTTGATCCACTAACCATACAAATTCGGTCTTCGTAAGGTGCGAACCTTCGGTGTCCAGAAAATAGACGAAGTCCGACCGACAGACAGAATATCCACCTTTGAATACTAGCCAAAACCCCCTACCCCCCCCCCCCTGGAAATGTAGGGGAAAACCTCAATTTTTGAAGATTCTTAACATTTAGTCCAAACTTTCTGATTTTGCCCAAATTTTTAATTTTTAGCCTAAAATTGCTCACTATCTACAGATCCCCCAAGTAAATTCCTTGCAAGGCATAGACCTCTTTTGGCGAGTATGCACCAAACTTGCAATCAAACTATTTAATTTAACAAAACGACCCCGAGAATGTGAGGCTTCACCAAACAGTCCAATTTTCTACTCTTTCAAGTAGATACCAGTTTTTGCCCAAAAGCAATGCGCCACAAATTTACTTACTATACTCCTACTCACTCCCTCCCACTGGTCTTGTAGTTCATAATAAACAAACAGAGCTTACCTGAAACTAATCCACCACCACCTCTTAATGATATTCCCTGATGGTATCAGCATCCAAATATAATGTACAACTACAATTTGTTCTGTCGTCCTCCGCACATATTACCTCTCATTTACCAATTGATAGCACTTTAAAGCACAAATGGGTCGGACTTGGACTCCTTATTTGGATTGAACGCTAAATGATTGCTTTCTAAATCTTGTAGAAAGCTTAACATCGGAGAGACCAATCCTAGTTAAATGCCGGTAATTGCCCCTTCCAAATGCAAAAAATTCTGAACGATGACTGGCCTCAAGATCATTTCCTTGTTTGAAATATCATTCCGTATGTGCAATTACACTTGATAACTATATCTTCAATTCAAGAGAGAGTTAATATTTAAATAATTAGAGTGGGTCAAAATGCGAGTAGAAATATTATCTAACTCTTTGGTTTCCCCTTTCTCTTTCTTTCTTCCTGTCCCTCTGCAAAACTTTAACAAGTTCAACAGTTTTTTGTTTTTTCTGAGGATTTTTTTTCTATTCCTACACACAGAAAATAAATTTCAACTTATTTTCAAATCAAAATAAATTTTGGTGCAAAAAACAATAACTGATGTACAGCGAAATGCACCTCACGTTCATTACCATATTTTACACCCAGTTTGTGTCCCCCATTAATTCCCGTTTGAGGTACTATTTAATTATTTCCTTCCCACATTCAGTATTGATGCCCATTAGATGAAGGCCCCGTTTGATAACCATGCTACAAAGAAAGACTCTTATTCTACTAAATCTCGATAAAATACAAATCAATTTATATGCGGCATATCACTAAAGACCAATTTCCCACACCAACTGCTTTGCCGAGTTTTACTGCAGGCCATTATCATACAAAGATAAAAAAGACGGTTTCCTTTTTTATTCTGTCCCGTTTGACGAGAACACCTTGAAGTGGTACAAAATGATTTGAAAGCCAGAGTATTTTGCAAGATTACTAACACACTTAGGATTTTTTTTCGGGTTGAAGCAGACTTTCATATAACTAAATTCTGATCAATACAGCGATGGGGTTTACTCCAATTTGAATATGGCAATGCATAAAACCTTACTTTCTATCTTCAATGTAAAAACTCTCCTCAGTTATAACTTTGCCAAATATACTCTAAGCAAAAATATTTAAAAGGAACATTGGTATCTCACAGAATGGTCTTTTCAAGGCATGAATTGTTTCTGACATTGAAGAGTTACTACCCTAATCCTCAACCTCGTCCCACCTTTCACACAATCAAATCTGAGATTTGGTCCCATTAGTACCTATATTTTCTTTCTAATCTTTCTTGAGGATATCAAGTGAAAAATAGAAAATGGAAGGTTCAGATCACAAATGCACTGTAATTCAAACAATTGTTCCTTAGTGATAGATTGTGTCACCTTATTGGAAAAAAAACACTCTTCCAAAGAATTGTTGGTATTATTTTCTTAATGTTATTAACAATAATTAAAAATTAAAATTTGCCATTTTAAAAAATATTGAGTTCTCAAACGGAACCACTTAGTGATATTAAAGATTTACATCCATTTAGCCCTCAAACTAAAAGCTATTTTACATCCAAGCAGGGCAGATATTTAGATAAGTTTGCAGCCTGGGCCTAAGGCATGTTTGTGCACCTTTCCACAGGTTTGTTCAACTTGTTCAATATTAAAATACTCTACAGACATTCTTTGATTGTACGATGTTGTACATGCATTAAGTGACGCTTTGAGCAAGTTAGAAATCATATAAGCAATTGTAAAGATGTGTTGGCTCCAGAAACTGAATTTTATGGTATTTTTTTTTCAGAAGAGAAGAGATGAGGAGAAATATTATAAAAGCTTTATAATTATATTAAAAAAAATCTCTGGTTTGATGGAGTAAGGGACAGGGCCAAGAGTGAGAAATTGGGTAATGCCCGTTTAATGTGGATTAAGAACTTTTTAGGTATTAATTATCTTTGTATTAATTGTATGCTTGAAAAGCAATACAAGTGAACTAAAGGGATAAGGGCAAATAGACATGTATACAGCGATGGCATCTCAAAATTCTACATGAACAGCTGATTGTGTTTTATACCAGTACAGAATTAAACAAGATCAATAATGTTTGTGTTTAAACTGTAAGGTCATGGTGCACAATATTACGCTTAAAATCTTCGAATTTCACATGGAAAGGCTTTTTTGATGTGAAGTCATAATTTTGATACAGCAGGGTATATAGGAAATTACAGATAATCAGATAAAAAGTACTGCATGGTCTTTAATACACAAGATTTTTAAGCCAACCACTTTTGGGTATGTGAGAACATCCATACAGTTACAAAAATACCAAAATACAAATTTTAATGATGTTTTTTCAATTGTTTCACGATCAGCAAATCGCATAATCTCTGCTTATCCCTTTAAATCAGTATTGTGAACCATTTGGTCATTTTTTATACTTTGGCCTAAAAGGTATCCAAAAAATAAATATAAACTAAGGCCAATATAAATATATTACCATGTTGCATTTTGGGTTGGGTCCCCTGAATTAAAGTTAACCAAGATTTTTTTTTTCTGTGGAGATTTGAACTCTTTGTTTTACTACAGTCTGTATCATGTACTTATATTCCATATGTCTTATTTTTATGGTTTGTTTGTTTATTTTAATCCATCTTCAATGCTTTAAGTGTACAAAAGGCTTTCCTTGTCTACTGTTTGTCTGGCTCCCGTTCCAGACAAAAAAACAAGGAATTAAAAAATTACATGCAGGATCTGCTTGACGGATTTCACTTGAATGGAACAAAACAGGGGACACCTCTAGATTTCCCGTTGGCTACAAAAAGTTTGTCCGCTTTTTGGAAGCAGATATCTTGGGGGGGGGGGGGAGGTTTTCATACACTTCCCCATTTGTTCAGGAAGACTTAAACATGTCAGGGCAACTCAGCTGCAACCAGAACATTCAATGATATAAGCTGGGGTAAGAGCATTTAATTGCGTGTAGTTTGACTACCACGGTTAATTTATGTAATACAAGGAAGCTAATAGATAGTGTCATTGATCATTACTTCTTATGTGATGAGTAATACCACGCTTTCGTGCCCAATGGATTTGGGTTGTCTGTGAATACTATGGATGATTACCATATGGCCTGGATTGTTGGGCTGCTTAATTGCTTTGTAGTTTGATAGATTAGTCCCATTTTGTCCAGCACTTAACTGCAGGGTTTGGTCATGACTTGCCCGGTAGGTAACACATGAGAGTGTGTCTGGTCGTGTTTTGTTAAATGTCTTTTGGCATTGAACTTGGACTACCTCTCATGCGTGAAGTGTTTTTAAAAAATTCTCCCTACAAAATGATTCATACTCTTAAATGCATTCACCTTGAGTAAGTACAATGACTACATTGTCATTGCCTATTTGAACTTGTTTTGATCTACAGAAGTTACTCAGGTAAAGGTCCACACAGGAGAAAAGCAGAACAGATGTTTGCCTTTGGTGCAGAAGGTCCTGGTTCAAAGCCCTGTAGGGCTACTTGCTGAGATTATTAAGACACCAGATAGTATATTGAGTGCAATCCCACTCAATGTACCAATTTTAGGAAACTTCCACCTCAAGAAGTCATGTGATCCCAACAAAATCCCTCTTCTTAAAACATAAAAACCACTGGACTTTTATCCTATTTAGCCCACAAAGCCCAGTAATTAAAAAAATCATTTTTACAAACATGAAATGTGACACCCCATCCTAATAGCTTTAAAAAAAATTTTAGTGTCCATTCGCTTGACAAAAGCTTGTGTGTGGTGTGCACGCACCACACATGTGTACATGGGTGGCATGTCTGTCTATCCGTATAATCATTTTAATGTAACAAAGTATATTTCTTGACCACCTTTCACAATTATGCACGCAAAATTTACACCCTTGAATTTATGGCCCAACGCAAAGTTTCATCTAAAGTTGCCATTGCAGTTTGATTTCACCTCTGGGTGGAATAACTTGAGCACCATCCATGTTCTGCTTCACACAACCCTCTAGTGTGTTCACTCAATCAGGAACATGATATAACATTAAATATATATTTCCACAGTGCTTTTTTTCACATATTTGCCAATACATGAATACAAATATAAAGAACCAAAATTAAGTATAATAGAGTTGATTATATTTGTCAAGGATTCCACACACACACACACACACACCCACACACAAATTTACCCATTTCATAAAAACAAATTTAAAAAAAAAATTGTTTTAAAAATTTCATATGCAAGCTGCTGGCTCCCACAGTACTTCAATTTGAACAGCTCTGTAGAGACTTTATATGCCATGAAGTTTTCACATAATGGCAGTTATAGACCAATTTCTATTGGGTACTTAAAATTGCATT